>OZ022421.1:9864503-10063059 GCA_963989365.1 Rhimphoctona megacephalus | reverse complement strand
TTTCGGCCACTCTTTTTATTTTCTCTTTCTTTCTTCTTTCGTTTATTTCTCTGTTCATTCGCTTTCGGTCGGTTCGTTATTCGCTAATCTCGAACGAAAGCTCTTTTCGTTGATTTATACTCTTCGTTTTTTGTATAAACATATTTTTATTGTCTCGTATCGAGTCGTAGATATTCGCGGATGATAAAAAAAGAGTGAAAAAAAAATATATATTCTGTATACGTTTCCTTATTAAATATAAAACAAAATTGTATTATTCACGAAATATAAAGTGATTAAGAATGGAATATTCGTTTCAAAACGAAAAAACGAAAAAATCTTCGTTTCAAACGAACGAATATTTATTTCGGCTAAAATCTTTCACCCTCATTTATTTATAGCGATATTCGTAACTGAAATATTATTCAGCAATGTGTTTCTCGGGACATGGTGTGTGAACAGATGTACATGCATAAAATTCTGATCCAGATTGCTCGAGCAGGCTGTTCGCGATGTTTGTCACGAATATATGAAGATTATATTTTGTCAGCGGGTAATATGCATGTAAATAGGGCGAGTAAAGTATACGATGAAAAAACAAAACAAAAAAGAAATGGTCCATGGATATTTAAACATATGAATTTGTGGGTACGACAAGGGGGAAATTCACATTTGTAAAGAAACAAAGTAAAAAAGAATTCATTCTAATTCGGGTATTTTCGAATAAAAGGTAAATAAGAAAGGAGCACGAGAAACAAATTCTCGCACGTTTCACGTTATCCAAAGTGTGAGCTTTTTTTTTTTTTTGAGATATCGATGAAAAAAGGGGGCCCGTTAAAAATAAAGCCGAATTTTTTTAGAACGTCGTTGACATCATTGAAATGTGACCAAAGTTTTATATTATTATTGCTTAACATTAATTCGGAGTTTTCGGCTATGAAAATGATTTAATCAATTTTGGGACCGATAAATTAAATATCTACGGTAATAAATTTGTAATGAAAAAATGATGAGATCAATGTAAATAAAAAAAGAAAATTTTTTTGTTCCGTTCCAACAGTGCCGACGTAGAAGAACATTTTTTTTGCTTGATATTCAACGTTTTAAATTAGGGGATGACTTGACGACGTTAAAAAGATTTTTAATTGTATTTTTCGAAATAAAAGACCGAGAGAAAGGAATGAACAAATGATTCTCTCGCTTAAAACATTTCCTCCCATATAAATAAAATGACATACATATGTGCATATACGAGTAACGGTATATAACAGCGACAGAGTGAAGGAGCGGGTTCCTCTTCGCGGCTTCACCCGCGGTTCGGCGCTCGTCAGTCACCCGGCCAGCAATAGCCGGAGCTAAATATAGCTGCGATAAACATGGGTAGTTAACATGCTCGCGCTAGCGCCATATTCCCTCTTGTTGCCCGCGGTAAGAGGGAATCGTAAACGCTCAACTTCAACTATATATTTACACGAATGTTTTGTTTCATCGTTAGGAATTGTTTGGGACTTTGATATTCAAAATAGCGGCTCTTAAGAATAGTCGAATCGTAAAATTAAGAGCCGAAAATTCATTGAGATTTTTTTCTCTCTAATACTTCGTTCCGAGAGATATTTAGTTAGTAATGAAATCCAATAGAACGCGCGTTGATACGAATAGTGGGCGTGGCTAGGGATCGATCGATAACGTTGCGCTTATCTGCAGCGCTTTTCGTCATGAGGCATCGGATTGCTCGTTAGTAATTAATTTAGTTTTTAATTCTTCAACGATTCCCCGTAGAGGAAAATAACGACGAATTTATATTTCATGATTCGATGTTTGTAAAAATTGTTAAAAAAAATTGATACTTAACGCGGGTGAACAAGCCGCGGGCACAGCGAAAAAGTCTCTGAACAGTTTTTATTTGTTTATTTATTTATTTATTTATTATAAAAGCGATTCATTTGCCGGCAATAAATAGTCAAAGTGAAGTTTCATTCGGGAGTGCCTCGGGGAATTCCTTAAGGGTGAGTTTTGTAAGAGTCTGTATCGAGATTCTCCCGCTGGTTCTTCGATGGTGGTGGTAAGAAGCTGAGGAGAGCGAGACGGGAGAGAGGAGCACCTTACTGAACACCGTGGGATCTCTCTCTCTTTCTCCGGAGATATCGCCGGTCGAGCAACCGGTCGTTCTCGGTGGTTGAGCGTGCGCGCTCGCGATCGTTCGGTTCTAAATATATCCGAGATAAACACCGCCGGTTAGCGAGAGAGCCTGAGCGGCGCCGTTATCCTCGAATCCTCGTAAGGAATATAGGGAGAAAAAGGGTGAGAGGGAGGGGAGAGAGGGAGAAAGGGAGAGGGAGAAAAAAGGAGGAGAGAGTGGAAACAAATATTGCCGTGTGCGTACGAAGACGGACGAGGAGAGAGAGAGAGAAAGAGAGAGAGAAAAAGAGAGAGAGCGAGAGAGGGGGGAGAGGAGGGAGGGAGAGGGAGGGGGGGGGGAGAGAAGCGAGAGAAGTAAATGAGAGCAAAACAAAGAGAAAGATAAAAGAAGGAGAAAAGCAGAAAATATACAGAACAAAACAAAAACCAAAACAAAAACAAAACAGAAAAAAGACACGTGATACGGATGAGAAGAGAGGAGAAAAAAGGAAGAGCGAAAGTGAAAGAGGTAAGAATGACGTGTGTGCGAGAGGCCAGAACCGGGGTGGTCGACTCATAACCGCGTACGGACAGCGTGAGATTATTCTTCTCGCATTCACTTTTTTCTTCCCTTCTCCCTTTTACATTTTCGGCTCACCGGATCCTCTTTTCTTTTTCTTTCCTTTCCTCAATCTCAATCTTAAGGATCCTTTGGAGAAACAAACCGTGCTAAAAATTCTGTACCATCACAATTTCGATGTTTAACGATTCGATTTAAATATTCGAAACATTCGCTATATTTAGATGTTACGAAAATCGATCATCAATACAATATTGAATAATAAAAACCACCAAGTATTTTTTATACATTGCTATAAAAAGATTCATCGTTACGTCTCGAAAATTTCCACACTTGTAAACAAACAGTTTTATTATTCCATTCTATAAAGAAATTCGAATAAGAGATTGAAAAAAAAAAAGGAAAAATTTCAAAAATGTTCTCAAAAATTGAAAATTCAAACATATTTTGTATTTCAATTGTTAATAATTCGTTGGCTTCGTTATTCTTGTTAAAGACGGCTCGATTTTTTTTTCAGATTTTTGTCAATATGCCAAATACCGGAATTGCGATCGAATAAAAATATTTTGGCTGAGAATGCACGTGCAAACAATCCTCAAGTCACCATCTCGAACGACTATCGAATTTCTTCTACCGTAAATATAAGACATCAAATTATAAAATTAATAATCGTACACAGTTATCGAATTTTTTAATATTCCTAATTGCAGCAATTGCTTTCTCGTAAATATTCCGGAATTGGTGGAATTCCGTCTATGAGGAAACGATTAGAGCTCCTTTCCATCAGGAAGCTTATGCGGCCGATAATTAGCATAAAAATATTTAAACGGTTACAAGTTTTCCGTAGACATTACCTAGTTTCGTAGCAAGTGGTAGAATTATAAATATTTCTTTCAAATTTAATGATTTCTTTGTTTTAATGTTCGAAAAATGAAAATTTTTGGAAAACAAAATATCGAACAATCGATATGTTGTTTTTGCTTGGGACTCAATTTTGCAAATTCATAGCGAAATCTTATTTTTGTTGAAGTAAAGAATGATGAATGTGTGTGGAAAAAAATGGACGAGTTAAAGAGAAAATAATTTGTCGAAAGAACTGTCGAGTCACGAATCCCAAGAGTGAGAGAGATAGAGAGGGAAAGAGAGAGAGGCAAGGTTTTCGATGTATGTCTCTCCAGTCTATATTTAGAACGTGACATTAACTTTTAACGCGGCTTGTGTAGCAGCGACAAATTAAGACGATTAGCTCAGAGTGTCTCGTGGCTCGTTATATCAATACGTATTCGGGTTGCGAGATCAACATAAGCCGTTTGACCATTCACGGTGTATTATTTTTTTAAATAAAAATAAAAGCATTCTTTAGACGTGTAGGAAAATCGTCAAAACAGTCGTTAATAAAGTAGGCTATAAATTAATAAAAAAAATTCCAGTTTTCTTTTTCTTTTTTTCAGGAAAAAGAATTTCTAACAGTTGATTGCAGTTGGCCGCATCAAAGGATGGAAAATTTGCGATAAAAACGACACGCAGCCAATGAATTCTTTGGCTTTACAGTACATAACTTATTAAAATATTTATTTAAACTAGAAAATTTACTTATTTTAATTACAAATCGGGCATTTGAGAATTTAATTTTGCGTATAACAGCCTTTTTTTCCTAATCTTTTTTTTTATTTTCGTCTATGATACAATTAAAATCTCCTCAATCGAACCGGTCGGAACCGGAGCTATTCGCGTATTTGAATTTATGCCTCATACATTCCCTTCAAACTCTGAGCTATACATAGAGCTGTTTAATATTCTGGCGAATACTTGATGAGCCTGATCCTCGTGCGCAACGTTTCTGACCCTAAGCACAGAGCGGAAGGTTTACTATAGAAAAAGTTAGACTTACAGTCTTATTAAAAAACAAATAACAACAATTTAATTGAACTACAAACGTTCGAAAATGGAAAAAAATTAACATCTTTCGTCCAGAGCTTTTTGGTAGATTCCGATGTATTTTCATCCAAAAACACCGAAAACGTTGATCATTTTTTTCTTATCTCAAATTTGGATGAGAAAACTCCAAAAAAAACCCACTTTTTTCGTCACTTTTTCGCGGTTGGGGAATTCCAATTTTTTTACTAAGTTTTTCAAAATGCTTATAAAAAAGGAAGAAAATCGTTTTTCACTTATCTCGATATTTCAATTCTCAAGAAAATCAGCCTCATTTTCTGTGTTGAAAACTAAAAAATCTCAAAAATTAAAATCGTCATATCTCGGCAAAAAATTGTGACACAATTTGATAGAGTATTATCGAGAGCTTTATGGTAGACTTAAAAAGTAGCGTAGGATTTATCCCGCTAGCTTGATTGGTTCTACCCAAATAACGGCTTGAAAAATCGGCAAAAAAAAGCAAAATAGCAAAATACGATCGAAAACTTTCAAAAATCGTCAAAATTCGAAAAATGAAGATAATTGGAGAGATCAAACTCCACTTTTGAAGAAATTGGAATACAAATGGAACGAGCTTGGGTTGGAGTCTCGATTTCAAATAGAAAAAAAGTTACGACCATTTTTATGGAGTGGTGAAAAAGGTAAAATTTTTGTGACATTTAATTATTTTTAAGCGGCTTGATTCGATGCATTTTGATGCAAAAACCCCGGAATCGCCTATCATTTTTCTTTGCCACCAAAGTTTGTATGAGATAACTAAAAAAAAAAAACCGCGTTTATTTAACGCTTATCAACTTTTTCTCAACGATCTGCTAGGGAATAATTTTTTTTGGAAAAATTACTGCAACAGCCAGTGAAAAAGTGAAGAAAATGATTTTCTTTTTATCCCGATATCTCAATATGCAAAAACCCCGGAATCGCCTACCATTTTTCTTTGCCACCAAAGTTTGTATGAGAAAACTAAAAAAAAAAAAACCGCGTTTATTTAACGCTTATCAACTTTTTCTCAACGATCTGCTAGGAAATAATTTTTTTGGAAAAATTACTGCAACAGCCAGTGAAAAAGTGAGGAGAATGATTTTCTTTTTATCCCGATATCTCAATATTTAAGAAAATAACAACACTTTGAAATTTGACAGAAAAGTCGTCCTTGACCGTAGGAGCAATTCGTACCAAATTTTCAAAAACCCAAACAAAATAAAAAAAGATTCAGACTTGTTAAGAATAAGCGAGCAAAGTCGCGAGCACAGCTAAGTACGTGAATAATTCGAAGTAATGTAAGGTTCATGAATTTCTATTTAGCTTGGCGAGTGCTGAAGAGCTCAAAAGATAAAAAAATAAAACGAGAGTAAAAGGAATCCGTGACGAGGAAAAAAAATTTTTTTAAATGTAAAGTCGCGTTTCTGTCTCTTTCTCTCTCCCTCGGAGTGGCTGATTCGTTTGATGCCCATTCTTATTAGCTGAATGAATACGCGTTGTAATTTGGTAGAAAGATGTATAACATTGCTCGTTCAAATGAGGGTTAATTGGACGTATTTTAGCTGAAACCATGTCGTCGCTAACACGCGCACAATGTTATGTGTAAAATCGGTGGAAAAATACAATTCCCAATCTTCATAAATGTCGTATTTTCCAAGTGAGCGTTTCTCAAACGTTAAACATTTGACGCCTATTTAAATATGGGGCATTCCATGCCAAACCGATATATTTTTCAATAATTTCTTAAGGAATGGAATTACGAGTGGAAAAAAATAATAAAAAATATATAATTCAGGATTGACAACTAATAATTATTGGTTCGCACGTGATAAAAAAACAAGAAAAAAATAGAAGGTATGGATATGAAAAGCTGTGAATTTTTTGAGACGTGTAAAAATATGTCTAGAAAAATGGTGAATTTTTTCATAAAAATCAAACCGGTCCAAGTTCTGAAAAAAAAATTGGATTTAAACTTAAAAAAAAAAGGAAAAAAAAAACATGAAATTGACTTTTGATAATTTTTTTGTATTTTTTTATGAAACTACGATTCAGGACGAAAAAAATGACTTACTATTTTATTTTGATATCTCTGTTGTTGAACAAGCTATGAACATTTAAAAGAATTTCGTGCAAAATTTTGAAAAATTTATTATTTTTAAACGGGTTGAGATAAAAATGTAGAAAAATTCTTAATAACTCGTTTCAGTAGTTACTTGAAAATGAAAAAAATTTCGACAAAATGAAAAATGATCGCGGTCACGGATTGGTCGGTTTGGCATGGAATGCCCCATATATACCTACAAATGTAAGGGGTGCCTACGAAAACGACGTTGAACTTTTTTCTTTTTTATCGTCATCGGCACCCAACGTAATTTCGTGTTTTATTGTCTAAATTTTGAGAGTGAATTGTTTTTACGATAATTTATCGGATTTGCAACAAAAAAAAATGACGTTTTACAAAATCAGGAAGAAAAATCACATAAAATTTAATTTTATAGTGAAATTCTGAAGAAATAAGTTTGTTTGCAATTTTTGTTGAGAGGCTGAGCGCGTACCCCCATTTACCGCTTTCTCTTGCCAATGCACTGGATCGATTAAGGCCAATAAAAAAAATAATTCATTAACGGCGGTTCAGAGAAGAAAATACTTCAAGACTTTTCTCTCCAGAATATCGTGATTAACCTAGTTGAAAAATTGAAAGCATAATTTCGGAGACACCCTGTTTATAAATATATCTGCGTGTGTACTTGAACGCACGTGAAACATACAGAATTATTTTTCTCTGCCCCGAATAAAAAGAAGCACGATTTTATCTACCTGCGTAATAATAAAGTACACACCAATCTTCTTGTTTGTCTGTACTTTTGCTCTTATAATTTGTCGGTAACTCGTCGGAGATAAATTCACTCGGTTGTCATCTTTACGAGCAAACAAACGATCGCTTCAACGTTGAAAAAAGCAGGAGCCCGGATCAAATTACTCGAAAAATATTTGGCTTTGGGTGAGTTTCTTTTTTTCTTTTTTTTTTTCGATAGTCAGAAGCAGCTTTAATCGATATGGGCCACAGTGTATCCTAAAACGACTAATGGTATTGATGCAAATACCAGTTGTGTTATCACCGCACACAATCACGACGAAAAGTAAGTTTTACCAGAAAAATTACGTCTAATAAAATTCTAAGCATCAGGAGTTTCTTCGGTGTTAAAAAAGTGTGAAAAAATACGAACTCCTTCAACAAATTTGAGAGATAAATTGATATCAAATGCTCGCGAAAAGCAAATATACACTCCAGTTCAATGGAATGTTTTTCTAACGCCAAAATATCCAACAAAAATGATATTAAGATTTAATTGTACTGACGAATACCAAGCAATGCATATTTGTGCATTAATCGTGAGCACATTCATGTTTTTATCCCACAAGAGTCGTTGAGGGTTAATATAAAGTTCCTAATACTATTGGCCAAGTCTGTAAACACGTATATTCCTTTTTATTGAACAACTTGGATATTTCTACGGCAGGTAAGGAGATAAGCCTGGTATATACTTGCAAATGTAGGCTGGTAACCACGTGTGGCATCGGCAGCCACCGGTAGGTACTATAAATAGACTGCGAAGGTCAGGGGAATCAGTAGTTTTCATGCAAATCGTCCTCTCGTCGATAGAATAATATCGTCGTCCTTAACTCGATGGGTAAGTCATTTGGGTTCGGTTACCCAAGCCTCGAATTAATTTTCTAGGATAGCAAGTATTCAAAAACGATAATTATTTATAAAATTCTAAACAACAACAATAATAATCGATAAATTTAAGGTTTAATAGAAAAAATCGTCGGATACATGAATAAAAAAATCGATATTATTATTCTTTTTTTTAAATTATTTTATTAATGTTTCTGCGCTTCAGATTTTTACGAGGCAAACTTAAACTCCACTTTTTTCCCCACTTCATTAATTTCCATGTATCTGGGATCACTCTTTCCTAATGTATTTGCGAACGGGCTTGGGGAAACTGTGGAAAACGCAGACGGCTACATTTTTACTCAGTTCCAGCTGACTATTTTCATGAGAAATTCAGAAAATTTGCCTCCGAGCCGCTGAGCGAGCGATGCGCGAGCCAGTGCATTACTTCGCCCGAGGCAGCTTAACTTGGGAGATCGCCAAAGTAAGTAAACCGGTATTTTAATAGTGTGATTGAATTATCTTTAATATTAGATTTAATTGTATTGACAATTCGATACAAAACTACGATAAAATCAATAACAATCAATAAATAAATCATTGAATAATATCACAATTAAATAAATATCTAAAAATCATAAATTATGTTTAATTTTCGATTGCGTTATAATAATTGAAGAAAAAAAAAAAAAAAAAAAAAATATTGGGTTGGCAACTAAGTTCTGACTCACTTCAGATACACAGATATATTTATAATTTTGTTCTTTATTTAAACACGTCAATCTACAATATAATCACCAGCCGTGTCTATGACTTGCGTCCATCCAATGGGCAAGGACTGAATGCTGCGCTCCCAAAACTTAGCGGGTTGCTGCTCGAAAAATTCCGAGATTGCGTTTTCGACATGGTCGAAGTTTCTGAAGCGTTGATCACGCAGGAAAGTTTTAAGGCCTCGGAACAGGTGATAATCGGAAGGTGCCAAGTGCGGGGAATACGACGGGTGTGGAACCGTGGTCCAACCAAACTCTTCCAGTAGCTGGCGGGTGATTGAAGCAACGTGGGGCCGAGCGTTGTCGTGCAATAAGTGCACCTTTGTCACTCTTCTCCTCTTTGCTCGCATTGCGGCAGCCAATTTGCGAAGCTGTTCAACATATACGTTGGCGGTCACCGTCTGTTGTCCAGGGAGTAGTTCGTAATATATCATTCCGCGTGCATCCCACCAGCAACACAGCAAAACCTTTCATCCGTGGGTCTCTGGCTTGGGCTGAGCTGGCGGTTCTATTTTGCGCGGCAGCCAATAGGCCTTCCGTTCATTGTTTTCGTAGAGGATGTAATTCTCGTCTCCAGTCACTAAACTGCCAAGAAATTCCTTGCGCTTCGGTTGCAGGAGCAACGACTGACAGATGGACACTCGGGCAGCCCGATTGGCATCGCTCAACTGATGAGGTGTCCATCTCGCCAGCACTCGTCGATAGCCGAGTGTATGCAGCCGGTTCTCAATCGCTGTATGACTATAGCCGAGTGCCTGCGCCAATTCCCGAGTGGTAGCATTTGGGTGCTTCTTCAGCTCTTTTAACGTGGCGTTGTCTTCCAATTCAATAGGTCGACCGGAGCGCTCTCGATCTTCCAGGCTTGTATCTCCGGAAGCGAAGCGATGGAACCAGCGGCTCACTGTCGATTCTGTTACGGTGGCCTCTCCGAGAGCAACGTTGATATTGGTGATTGCTTGCCTCGTACTGCTGCCATGCCGAAACTCGTAATATATTATACCTCGAATAGTGCGCTCGTCCATGTCGAGAATTAGACTCCCGTAGACGTCCGCAGCCGGGCTTTTATACCCACCGTGCGAAAGCTTCTAGAACATTCTAGCAGTTGCCAGTTATGGAAACTTTCTAGAATGTTCTAGAATAAAAAAAGGGAGATTTAAAAAAAAGTGAGTCAAGACTTAGTTGCCAACCCAATATATTATTTCCAGATTCAAGATGTTGCAGTAAAAAAGAAATTTTTAAATGCCATAATTTACCGAAGTCACGACTTCTTCGACATCTTCGAACTGCGATTAACTAGTGCGATTGATACAAGGTAAGGTTAATCGAACTAACCGAAGTAGTTCACTCGTGGGGTTAAATGTATCGAATTGACAGCAGGGTATATCAGTGTGAGTATCGTCGTAATAAACGTGTGTGTGTATAAAAATCGATTAAATTGAAAAGTAAAAAAAAAAAAATACTTACGTAGCTGATCATCGGTATGTTGCGAGATTGTGATACGATTGCCTCGACGTGACACGATCCTTCTGGACCAAAGAACGCAGCGACCCCGTCACAAATCATGTCGATCATGGCTTTCGTGGCGTCTACCGTGTCACCCCGCGTATCGTTCCACCGCATAACCAATCTTACGTTCGGCAGTATACTCGTGTCGTTGTTTATCTGCAAATTATCGTCGAATCCTTCTTTAATTAGAAAATAAAATTTTCTTCAAAAGGTTTATTTGTTTTTTCGAATTAATTTCCAAATATCTAAATTGATTTTTCCTCAATTTTGACTCCTTCAACATTCGGTTTGTTACGATAAATTGTTTCCGTCTTTTCTTGAAATAATTATATTCTTTGTATCACTTTTTATTATTCGCTTTCATTTTTTGTCTACCGTTGTGTGTGCTTGTGTGTGTGTGTTTGTTGTTTTTTTTATTAAATTTTTTTCCCAATTTGGGAGAAGAAAAGTGAGACGATCCGTCGTTTCTGGCGGACAAACCGGTTTTGCACGCGCGCAGAGGCGAAAGCGTGCCGCGACGTATAAATAGAAATCATTGATTAACTAGTTTTTACCTAGGAAAATAAAGATCGATCCAATATCATTTTCCAAAGTGTAATTACTCATGCGTGCCGATGTTAATTCACTGTATATACATTTGTTCACACCCAAACACATACACACACACACACACACACACACACACACACACACACACACACACACACACACACACACACACACACACACACAAACACAAATGAATATATGTATAGAAAGATTAAATTGATTCGTTTTTGTGCAAGTTCGAGAAGCGAGAATTTTTCAAAGTGTAAGTTTAGTCACTTGGCTGGAATGTCAATGAGGAAAACAAATATGCGAGTTATGTAAGTACACGGATGTTTCACAGATCGATATGAAATTTATACACTCATTGGTGCAGCAACATTAGCAAAAAAATATCATTTTTCAAATTTAAAAAAAAAAATAGGACCAGAAAAAATTGATTTGTACTTGAGATTTTCGTTTACAAATTGAATTGGCAAATAATATTTCGTTGCTTAATGTACGTGACATATTGATTAATTGAAAAAAAAAAAAAAAAAAAAAAAGCTTTTCTACATTACTCTACCATTCGTATTATTTTTAGTCTTATTTTGTGAGCATATTGTCAATATTTTCGTTCCCTATTCCGAATAATGATAATAATAAAAATGAATCGGTACGATAAAACGGTGCGAATTTCGAGAAATCGAAGCAACCGATCTCGGCGTGACGACATTTTTCCGTCACGTTTTATTCGACAAATATTCGTCGTAAAAATGGCCTGCGAAGTATTAAAGTGGGTTATCGGTAAGTGGAAAATGCCGAAGCGAAATAGCCGCCCGGACCGGACCATCGAGGCGAGTGACCGTGAGAACGGTCCTCTCTCTCTCTCTCTCTCTCTCTCTCTCTCTCTCTCTCTCTCTCTCTCTCTCTCTCTCTCTCTCTCTCTCTCACTCTCTCTCTCTCTCTCACTCTCTCTCTCTCTCTCTCTCTTTCTCTCTGTCTCCATCGGCTCTTCATGCGCGAAATTCTGTTTGGAGTTTCGCATACGGCCGCGTAATAAACCGGCGCTTTTTTACATATTGCCGGAAGCGCGCGCTCGCCAAAGTACCTGAAATATTAATTTAACATATCTGACGAGAGGAATTGAAAGACAAAAACGAAAACAATAAAAGGGGGGCACAAAGTTGTTACAAATTTGGTTACTCGAGTTTGACGGAAAACTTGGGGCAAAGACAAGAATAGTGGAACGGTTATTCGCCGGTTGTCTTCTTTGCAAGTCAAAGACGACGTTGAGCAGGGCAAACGAGAATCTACAATAAGCGCGAAAACGTGTAGCACGTTCATGTCAGTTTTTTTTTCTACTTCTATTTTCGCATTTTTCCCCGACATATAAAAATTACGTACTAACGCAACGTGCATTCCGAAGCATCGAAAAGGATAAAAATAGAACTTCCCGTTTTTTTGACGATAAAAATAAATAAATAAAGTTTGTTCGAATTTCGATCGAAAGTGAGGAAAGTTGAGGGCAAAAGTGCATTTTCTCGAAAGGTGGATCGCAACGTCGGCCGCAAACCAACTCGACAATTATTCCGCGATTGATATGTTGTGTGTATTTATATATATATGTATATAAAAAAACAGTCACACGAAAGATTGCATACAACAGAGACTCGAGACTCGCGAGAGTTTATGACTTATAAATAAACTCAACGTATTGCGGAACGCACACATTCGCTGCCAATTCGTAGAGAAAAACAAATGTGCTTTATGAACGACAAGTCACGACAAGGGCAATAAAAACAAACGAAACAAAACGAAAGAAAGTAGAAACAAAGAAGATAATCGACGATGCGACAAAATTTGAAAATTCACAGAAAAATAATTCTCCCAAAGTCATTCTACGAGATTTTCCAAGAAGAAAACTTTCAAGAGAATTTTCTCTCTTCTGCCGTAGTTACGCCCCTTTTTATCTCTCGCTAATTACGTGCGATAACTCATGAAGGAATCATCGCAGAAAAAATCAGCTAAGAGTTTTTATCTTCAGAAAGTCGTGACCTATCAGGTCTCAAAATGTTGAAAGCGAATTTCACTCCCAACATTCTGGGGTTACGCCCCCAGGAATTTCTACGTCACTAATTAATTAACTCTGAGTTACGGTGGGACAAATGCTGTCCCACCTTTTTTTCCAGTTTTTTTTTTTTAATATTTAACTACTTTTGCCGCAACAAATACCGAATTTTTCGTTTGTACACGGTCCGTAGGACATTCACGGACGTACGAAAAATATCTACATCAAGGGTGAAGGGAAAAGTCGAAAAAAAATGACGAAACTTGGAACTTAACTTTTAAAATCGCGTCAAAAATTCAATTTTCGATATATTTTTACTTTACTCTAGTTCCGGAGATAGCCTCAGGTTTACAAATTAAAATGCCGTTTGATTTTTTTATTTCAGATAATAGTACGAGAGCCCACGACCAAAACCGTGTCTCATAGCAATACGGCCAAAACTATATAAAATCGTTAGATTATATGATTTAGAACCCGACTAGGCGGGTAGTAACGGTCAAAAGTGTAGCAACAGCGTGGGAGGCCATTTCTGCTGTGTCAAAAAAAAATAGGCAGTCGGTGTTATAGCAATACGTCTGATTTGGATAGCATACATAGGTATTATCATTTCATGACAAAAAAATTCGTTTTCAGAAATTTTGCGCGTAGCATATAGCCTGCGCGCATTTTTAAAAATGTTAAAAAAATAAGCCGACATGTTTTATAGCAACCCGGATAAATTTTTTTTTAAATCTTTTGTATGGCTGCCAGGATTACTGAAAAAATGTTTTCAGAAATTTTCGATGTCGCCTATACTCCGAAAAACGATAAAAACGTTAAAATCTAAACGCTACCAAGAAGCTTTCACACATTTGGGCAACTACACATCTGACAGTGACCAAGTATTCTCCGTTTTAGAAGAGTTTACATGTCGGCTATATAACGAAAAAAAAATTAACGATGTTGATGTAGCTCGGCTTAACATCTTCACCAAAACTTACAAAGTAGAAAATATCAACAATTCAACAACTCTGAATCTAAATTTATCGAGCTATGACGCCTGCAATTTGCCACCATGCAAATCTGAGTTGAAAAATCACTTATTACGGACAAAATATATCGCTCAAGTATGGAGCAACGCCCATTCTAAATCACCAACCGATCTCAACCCGATCGATTTCGGATGGTGTGAAAACGAGGGCCGATTGCAGTATTCGTGGTTCTCTGGACAGCAGCTTCCTGAATTGAGCGACGTGGTTCTGGACGACGAATCAACATCCGCAACAGGTATGTATCGTTAAAGTGGCTTTTGCAGTTGCATTCTTATCGATTTTTACTAATGACAATCATTTTATAGAGGAAGACGTTCAAGATTTGCCGAGCGACTTGGAGAGCGACTTTGACGACGACGACGATTCCGAGTCCGACTACGAATAAAAAATTCTATTCCTATGACTTTCAATAAAGAATATTTTGTCAACTCCATCCAAATTCCTTTTTGTACTAATTATGTAACTCCCTCCAATTCCGGTCTACGGATTCGGGTAAATTCGGGTAAACGGAGTATCGAAAACTTTTCTGATAGAGAAGGTGCTACACTATATTTTTCTGAAATTCATTTTTTCTACATCTGGACAACTTATTTTATCATGTCGAACCATTTTCAGACATATTGCTATAAAACCTATCGGTAAATTTCGTTTACATTTTTTAAACGGTGTCGAAATGTAATGCGACAACATTTTCTTCTGAAAAATATTTTGTTAGCATCACCTGACGCACATTTACTTACGAACAAGATTTTCAGACGTATTGCTATGGATTTTTTTTTTTAGTCTCATTTTTAATTTTTTTAAGTGTTCCTCCAGGTTCGGGCGACACTATTAACGTCTGAAAAATATGTTTCCGGTATCTTGGAGCTATCATTCAACTACCTTTCAATAATCAGACGTATTGCTATAAAACATGTTGGCTAAATTTTTTGACATTTTTGAAAATTCGGTCAGGTCAAACGCTACGCGGAAAATTTCTGATATGGGTATTTTTGAGTTCAGGACAATCGTGGCTATCGATTTGATGCAGTTATGGCCGGATTGCTATAAGACAAAAATTTTGGTCGTGGGCTCTCGTACTATAAGCTAAACCTCCGGAATCATGCCATCCGTCAATCAACACATGAGTGTCTTCGGAATGGTGTAAAGTCGATTCAACTCGTTATTTTTGTTTGATAAAATTCTGAGGGACTATAAAAATGTTAATAAATGTGTGGTAAAAATACAAAGATAGTGTGTTTTAATGGTTCATAAAAAAAAAATCCCAAAAAAGCTAAAAAAAAAATAGCTGTCACATAGGATGACCCTCTTAATTATTTGTGAATTGTATAAATATCATGTATAAAAAAATAGTCAAAATTCGTATTTTTTCATGAAAAAATACATTTTCTACTAATCTACTGTGAAAATCGCGATGTCAATTATTTCACAACCTCAATACACTCCAAAGAATTGTTTAGATTTTTTTCAATATTTTCCGGTCTGTAGTTTTTGTCGAAAAAAATAAAGATTCAATCGTTTCTGTGCTGGATACAAATTGACGATGGTATCGATCGAAAATTTTCACTTATTTTTGAATTTTTAGTTCAGACTCATAATCGGCGAGGCTAAAAACCATGTAAACTTCCAAATAAATCATACGTAAGGAAAAAAGTATGCCTCAAAAGGTTAATATCTGATAAACAGCGCGCTGCTGTAGACAAAAACGGTTCGGAACTTTTCTTTTCCGAATTTCACGATCTGTCTGGCGGATGAATCTTGAGGGTGAATTTGGAGACACCTTGTATGGAGACGAATTGAGTGAGAAAGTACATTCATGGGAACACGAAGGTGCTGTTGGGCTCGCGTGCAACTCTTACATTGCATTTATCGTGTACATGTACATAGTATATAACGATATATATATGTAATACCGGATGCCTTGGACTGGTGTCGTTGCTACCACGAGTGTAGGACTGGCCCTCCGGAGAATTATCGCGTTTCGCCGTCCAGGCGGATTTCTTCTCACGCTTTCGGGAGGTTCGGGCGTGGGCGGACCGGCGAGAGCCCTGCGAGAGGCAAGGGACTCTCGCGCGTTCTCGTGAGCTAAGTAAATCGCGGATAAATAAATGCCGAAAGTCCCCGGGAAGTACAATGAATGAGGGAGCATTAAATTACCGAGAAAGATTTGCCAAAATCACGATACGACTGAGCGCCAAATTCTCATACTTTGTTTCAATTCAATTTACGAATAATACCGGCCCTTTGCAGTAATTATTCAATCAACCTAGAAGTTTGCGAATTCACCAACATGACTCTTTAACCCTTTGAGCCATGATGGGACGTATGTTCTCCCACCATGCAGTTTTTTTTGCAGTTATTCAATTATTAAACTACTATTTTAACAATTAATACCGGGTCTTTTGTGTCTACATGGTCCCTAAAGCATTTATGAATGTAAAAAAAAAATATGAACAGTCATTATTTGTTAATTGCACAAATGCCACATATAAATAATCGAATTTCGTACTTTTTAATGAAAAAAGAAAAAAAAACATTATTTTTTACTAATCTACCATGCAAATAGGAATGAACGTTTTTTCACGAACTTGACACACTTCAAAGATTATTATAGAATATTTTCGAATTTTTTCGTACGGTGGTATTTGTTTAAAAAAATAAAAATACAGTAATTTCTGTACTATGTCCGAACTGACAATTATATTCATCGAAAACTTTCGCTTTAGGGGTTTTTCGCATTCGAATCGAAAGAAAAAAGTTTTGTTATTTTCAAAATTTAAGATCACGGGACCAAAAACGAACCCAAATAGATATAAAAATGAAATGGTTACGTGTATCAAAATTGGGGTTTCTCGCTTTTAGCTTTATCCGGAACTAACGACGGGGACGCAGCGAGTAACTATATAAGAAAATCGAACATTTGATTGAATTTGTTGAAATTTCAGCCTTCAAGTTTAACAAAAGAAGAATTTCTTTACGCACTCGATTATTCTGCTGCACCGAATATCTATCTAATCGCCAACAATATTAGTATTGACTGAAACTAACAATAGAGGGTAACAAGTTGACAACATAAATTTTTACTGGACTGGAAGGTTGCTGCATGGCTGTATGTCAAGAAAATAAAAATGATGAATATTCGTAACCAGGTAACCGAGAATGTCTTTAAGTACTGGTGTCTATACAAATTCAATCCCTTTCTACATTTAAGTCTGCCATTTCGAGTTTTTCAATTTTTTATGGCGGATCCAATATAGCGGACTAAAATGCGAAAAATCATTTAGTCCCAAACCTACAAATAACGAGTTAACGCAATTCCAAAAAGATACAAATACCGAGTTTCATTAATATCAAATAATTATTTGCATTTTGGTCCACAATATTGGATCCGCGATTTTGAATTTTCAAATTTTGAGTTCGGATTCGTAATCAGCGATCCCAAAAACTCCTGAATACCAAATTTCAGGTCGCGTAAGGAAAAATGTATGGCTCAAAGGGTTAAGGTGCTCTATCAGTTACGTGAGTGCGAGAGAGACAGTGGAAAATCAGATTTCTATTTTTTTTTTAAACGCTTGATATTTCGAGAAAAATAAAAATTATACCTTACTCTCCGATGAAAGAAGAACGAAGTGTAACTTTTATTTCTCTCGTTGACTCAACTGTGTCGGAGAAAAATGTGCAGGAGAATTTTAACCGACTGAACGACCGATAAATCGCTTTAACGGGAGAACCAGTTGAGGAGGCCGAAATTTTGGTGTTCTTCGTGAATTTTTTTTAACAGGGAAGGAATAATCAGAATTTGTTTAAACTTAGAGGATATTTTATTCATGTTTTGAAGTACACTTTGTAATTTTTTCAAGTTATTTCCGCCGGAAATGGTGGAGTTAGAAGCTGCTGTCCATGGACAACTTTTTTTCAACTGGTGGGCATTCTAGCTCAAAAAGTTATTGACCAATCGTTCTGAAAATTTGTATGAATATTCTTTATTCAATTACAATCTATATAAACTTAACTCTGGGATGATATTATTATTAAAAATATTTTTTTTAATGCAAAAAAGGTGAAAAAATGTGGTATAAAAACATGAAATTGTGTTCAAACACCTCAAAAACATGCAATTTTCAACTTTTTTTATCACAATTAGGTTCATATTCTTAGGAAATATGTTGTTAACGAAAAAGAAAAATTGTAATGACTATAGATAAAAATTGTGACTTCAGGAATGCCCACCAGCAAAAAACTCGGATGGCGATCGTCCATGGACAGCAGCTTCTAACTCCACTATTTCCGGCGGAAATGACTTGAAAAAAATTACAAAGTGTACTTCAAAACACGAATAAAATATCCTCCAAGTTTAAACAAATTCTAATTATTCTTTCCCTGTTAAAAAAATTCACGAAAAACACCAAAATTTCGGCCTCCTAAACTGGTTTCTCCCGTTAATAGCAGCGTTCGTATAGAACTACGAGTATTTCGATTGGTGACTGATAATTATTGAGGAAATTACACAAAAACGAATTTGTTTTGACTTTTTGAATAAATTTACCCTTTAACCGGTATAACTAACCATGGAAGCCTATTTAATTGAAGTTTAAACTTGTAGTTTACGTGAAAATAGTTGAAAAAAAAAAAAAAAAAAAAAAAAGAATGGAAACTCACCTCGTCGAGCGCCATGGTAAGAGCTCCAGAAATGGCAAGACCTTGTCGATCCTTAAGGCCCCCTTTAATGGCGGTAAGATATCCAATGGTTAAATTTCTCGGACCACGCTGTTTTTCGGGGCCGTTATTGCTGTCGTAAGATGGTGACAAATTGGATGACAAGGAAGCGGAAGAGGGCGATAAAGCGGCTGAGGAAGAAGACGATGGGAGAAAATGGTTTGTGTATTTTTGGCTATTCGGTGGATCGTGATGAAGGGAATGGCCGGATGTGTGTGGTAAATGGTCAGATATGGATGAGGAATCAATGAAGGCTCGTGACGGGGCGGTATCAAAGAGTAAAAGGATGAGAATAATTTGGGTACTGGAAAGCCATTTTTGCCGTAGCCGTTGCCGTTGCCGTTGAGCTTGGTGGCGAACTGGGTGCCATTTTTGCGGTGGCTGATGGCGACGGGGAGGCCTGCGGCGGCTCGGTGAGGGCAGGCCGGGTCGCATGGCCGCCGCCGCCACCGGTCAGCGCCTCCCTCTCGCTCACCTGTTAATCCTCTTAATAATTAGCTATTTTTTCAGCAATTTTTTTTTTTTTTTTTTTTTTTCAAGTGCATCACAATTAAGTCGAAAATAAACCGACTGGGTCAAAATGACCCAATGATAGTAACCTAGGTCTAACAGGAGGTATATCAATGGAACCTTTAAAAATTTGAAATTTTGGTTTTTTTTCACCAAGTAATACGTGTGCAAGTAGAAACTCTGCTCTGAAGTTGGTTGCATTAAAAAATATACTTGAACGCATCCAATTCGCCCGTCATTTTGGATATACGTAGCTTAGTCATTGCTGTTTTTATGACATAAGTTTTAGTCATTTACAAGCCGTTATTCCGTGTGTATCAATTTTATAAGATATGGATATTGATAAGCAACATTTACGCCACTGCATTCTATTCTGTTTTCAAATGAAAAAAAAAAAAAAAAAAAATGCTGCTCAAGCTATGGAATTGATTAATTCGACTTTGGGTGAACATTCTGTGAGTCATTCAACAGTAAAAAAGAGGTTTGCAAGATTTCGTGATGGAAATTTTAGTCTTGCGGACGATTCACGTCCAGGTGCAGTAAAAACATTTGAAGGCGAACAACTTCAAGTTTTACTGGATGAAAACCCGATAAATGGCAAACGATCATAGATAGTAATGGCAAATGTTTCGATTATTAATCTTTGTAACAAGTATCTTTTCGATAAAGTTGAATTTGAGCAAAAAAAGCCGAGTATCTACTTGCACACCTATTAAAATATCTTAAGAATATGCTTGCAAACTTTTGAAGCGAAATTCGAAGTACTTTTGATACATTCGAGTCTAGGAACGTGATGCGTTTGATGCTGGAGCACACTACAAATATTTCAATGAATCAAATTGAATGAAAAATGGATGTACCTTGAAAATAAAACGAGAAATGATTGCAATTATCAGAGAAATACTTTCACGATGATTTCATTGAATTTTTATGATAAAGCAGAAAATCGTTTATAAAAAACTCTATGGTATTTGTCCGTAAAATATGCGATTTAAGTGTGATCGACATTTAAATGACAAAAATTGTAATTAATTCAACATTGAAAAACAATAACATTTGAATGGTTGTTCAGAACTAGCGCTCGATGCTGGAGCACACTGCAAATATTTCAATGAATCAAATTTCTCAAAATGGTATTTTTGAAACTGGCATAAGCGATAATTCGAAAAATGTTTGTTTGAGGAAAACTGGATATATGTTGAAAATAAAACGAGAAATAATTGTAATTATCAGAGAAACATTTTCACGATGATTTCATTGAATTTTTATGATAAAGCAGAAAATCGTTTATAAAAAACTCTATGGTATTTGTCCGTAAAATATGCGATTTAAGTGTGATCGACATTTAAATGACGAAAATTCTAATTAATTCAACTTTGAACAGCAATAATATTTGAATGGTTGTTCAGAGCTAATTGTTCATAAGAACGAATTTTGTAGGCAATTCGATTCTCTATAAAAATATATTAGTCAAATTTCTGTCTGATTTTTTTCACAAGAGTTGTAATACAATATTCAGAGATCCGATTATTTTTCTGTATTATTCTTACGGAAAAATTTCAAATGCATTGCGCTGATGGAAATAATTTTATTTTATTCCTTCTATTTATTTATTTATTATTCCTTCTTGTATGCTTCTTTTCTTATCATAATTCAACTTTTTTCGCTGTATGCAAACGAAATAAAAGTACCGATTTTTTTCCGCACTATCTAATACGGACCTGTAACTCCGCCATTTTGAAACATATTGTTAAAAAAAAATACGCCATAATAAGAAATACTTATAATTTAAAAAAAAAAACACATTTTCCGAGTGAATAAACAAACCGTTATCTGTTAAAAAAAAAATAATAATAAATATTCCCGTATTTTTGCTGATCCAAAGGTTCAAACTTTTGTTTGTTTATGACGATTGTCTCAGATTTAGTCAAGATATTTTATGACCAGTAGTATAACGTTATGAAAATAAATGCGAGAATTGTGTGGAAGCAGAAAAATTTTACCGCACGAGTGTATGCGCAATAAGATCTTGGATTCGATGTTGAAAAAAAAAAAAAAAAAAAAAAAAAAAAATTAACAGCATCACAAAAGTAAATTTGCATGATTTGAACATCTGAAAAAATTCGGTTATCCTTGAGACTTTATAAACATTGACGTTCAACAGTAGTAAGACCAAAAAGGTATTAACGGATTTTTTTACGAATGAGATAATTCATGATTGAACTAAAAGACAGTTTTTTTTGTCGTTTGATAAGTATTTGTTGAATATTTTCAAATGGATTCGTGAAACGATCGAAATGATTTATTTCATTAAGTCAAACAATCGCGATCTCGGTGGACGAACGTAAATTAGGCAGAAAATACGGTAAGTTTACAGCGAACAAATAGTCGATAAAAAATCGTTTTTATTTCCGTTTGGACGATAATGGAATAATAAATGAACGGGCTGGATGAGAGAAAAAGGTAAAACAAAGGTAAGAAAACATTGAGATGTGAGTTAGAAAAAACGGGAGGGGTCGTATAAATAGTGCAATGACGCGCGATCAAGGTATCGTGAAGCAATTAGATCAGCAATGAAAATGTCTCATCGTCACGCCCTTGTTTGTCGTATAAAAGACGAGCATTTTTTTTTCTTCGCAGATCGTATGTATTTTTATTTATTTATTTATTTATTATTAAGTTTTTCATCAACGCCCATAATTGTTTTCCAGCTGAGCTCAATATTTGTGATTTAATTACCTTGTGCATACATTTATTTTGATCAGGATTTGGTTCGACGGATTTCGGTCGATTTTGTTTTGTTTTTTCTTTACCAACGTCTATCATTTTTTTGGTAATTCGATTGTTGTTTATTTGTCGATTACCTTTGATTTGGAATATAAAAATAATTCGAACGAAAGGCGTTAAGATTTTTTCCGAAGTGTATTTCGAACTGTGAATAATTAAAAAGTGTGTTGAACTATATACCTGCGGAAAAAAAGCAGATATCTCGAGCTGAGAACTTTGAAAGCCGATAACCGAAAGTACAAATCTTACAGAGTTGTCAGATCGCATGGTACGACCTCGACTTGACTGTTGTCCAAACAAATTTACTCCCCTCATTCACTCCGTTTTAGAATTAAAAAAAAAAAAAAAAAAAAAAAAAAATTCCAGCGACCCACATCGACTTGCTTTCGTACCAACGGCTTTTATACCAAAGTTTTAATCCAATTTTTCATATTTTGCTCGCTACGAATACTCGATATCTATTTAAAAAAAAAGGATTTTGGCAATCGTTCAACGTTTTTTTTTTTTTTTAATTTTATTTTCAGAGTTGATTTACGAAGATGTAGAAAGATTTACGATTAGATCAACGAGATAAAAATTATGGTCAATCTATCAACTGGAATATCTCGCAAAAAATCACGAATAAAGTAAAAAATTTTGAATCTAAAATTGAGCACAACAATTTCGTTTTATCTCGTTCGAGTAAAACATTTTTTTTCACAACTTTTCTAATCAGGATTAACCTCGTTCCATAACTTTGCTTAATCTTTTTCGAACGTTCAATTTCATTGTCGGAGTGTTAATTAAAAAGAAAAGAAAAATCAATTTTGAAAAACCAATAAAACTCTCGATCGAATAATATTTCTTGTGGGAATAATTAATTCATAAAGGATTTAAACGAACTCGTCGGTACGAGGGAATAATGTTGTTGGATTGGCCTTAATGAGCGAGGTAATTTGAGATGGTGGACGCGGTATTAACAGGTGTAAGACCACAGCTAATATCGGTGCCCTTCTCCGTCGCATAGCACAAGGATCGACGGCCAATCACGACTAAAATCAAATTTATCTCGATAATACAATTATCGTATTTCAGATTTGAAGATTTTTAAACAAAAGTCTCTACTATAAAAGTTACACGAATTTTTCCAAAATTTCCGTTCCAAAGATTTTTCTTCAAATTCTTTATTGTTACAAATATTGATAAATTGTTGTTTATTTATAGAGAATATTTCGAAAGAGGCGTTAAAAGAAGAAAATACGAGAAAATGAAAAACGACGAACATTTTGGGGAATAAATTCGTAAATCCTAGGGTTGCATATAATATGGAGCGCGAGAGAGATTCTCGGAGTGTCTTTAGGCCTGTTTTGCCTCCTACAGCGGACGCGCGAAACGAGATAACGCGTTAAAATAGTACGAGCGAGCGATAACGCGTATTTATAATATCGAAAACCGCGAGAACGACGAGCACAAAACGAGAGTCTGATCACAAGCATTTATAAATTCACAATACAATTTTGAAAAAAATCGATTCCATTAAAGGACCTAAATTTACAAAATAAATCAAAATTTTTTTACGTCTCGCTTTTAATTAAAATTTAAATTGATTGAAAACTTTCCATTTATCGCCGGCATCAATTAACTCTGCGTGTATTATTTCTGATTCAGTATTATTTAAATACAAGTAAAAGTAATTAAATGGCAATGAAAAAAAAAAATAAATAATTTATCAAAAAATTGCTGCAATTTAATAATCGGGATGCGGTATTTTGTGATTTTTAGCATAGCTTATCGTTGATAAAAAAAAAATAAAATATCCCAAAAGATGGAAAATCGATTGATTGTTAATTCGATTCGCAAATAAAATTGCACGTTTCGAGGGTGGATGAAAAATGAATTCGAAAAAAACAGTATAGTGATCGAAAAAGAAGTGTTTACAAAAAAAAAGTTGTTTTCTTTTTTTTCTTTACCTAAACAACATGGCAGGATTTCTTCAACAGAAAGATCTGCGGGTTTGTTGATTGGCTAAAATTTTCCGAGCATGCCAGCACCGATGAGGATGACTCTTCGACGCTGCAGAGACCTGAACGTCTGACGGCCACCTGTGATAATTGAATATATAAATTTGTTATAATCGTGTATTTTAATTAAATAAATAAAACGACAATAGTAAAGAAATTAAAATGATGAAGTAATACGAAATAAATGAGATCAAAAAACAGAATAATAAAGTATTTATCGGTTACAATTGAGTGATAATAATAGTAAAAACAAACGAAATCGTTGAAACGTGAAATTTCGCGAGCTGTTGACGTCAAAAATCGGTAGCACGACATTGGTGAATGGCAAGGTCGCGCGACGTACATTAACCTCGTTTTTTAGCGATGAAATTATAGAAAAAGATTTCGTAAACTTACAAGAGGACAAAAAATTGATAAATTAATTAGAAACAAATGAGGAAACAAATCTCCATCATTGTTGGAAAAGAAACAACTGGGAGAAATTGAGTTATCAATGAATCATGCAACCGATTGAAGATACTATCGATTTGTTCGATCGATCGATCGATCCCCGGTTCTTCGCAGGTTTACACGTAAAAGTTTCTCGCGTAAGATCAAAGCGTCCACTTATCTAACGATTTCGATCTGTACACACTCGCACAAACACTAACACAAATAGATTTAGACACGTGTAATCGATCCTTGATCCGTCGTGCTGCCTGGAACTTTAGACGAGCGTCTCAAGTGGCAAGACCAACACTCCAAGATTATCCTCGATAACTTAATAGATGCTTGAAAATGTCAAGATATGCTATCGTTCCTTACAATCTCAATAGATTTCATTATTTCGAATAATCGTTCGATACTTGAATTTTTCATTATTATCTTAATACTTTTGATATTATTCTTAATTGTACGATAAACCTGCAATTTTTTTTTCATTTCCTATTCAAATTAGGAATCTCTTGAAAATTCGTCGTAGACGCTCGTAACTTGGGCACTTTTCTCAAGGTTTCGAAATTCAATTTTATATGCAAAAACATTTGTCGAATCCAAAGCCAGATGTAACATGAGAAAACCAAATAAAACATGAACTGTAATGCATTTTTTTTTTTCGAATAAGAAACGCATGCAACATTAGAGAATCTTTGATCGAAAATATCTTTAATTCGAAACGATGAATCCTTTTGATATTTGGCAAATAATCACAAAGTAATTTTTTGAATGTATTTTCGGAATTTTAAAAGATTTTCTAGAAAAACTCTTTGGGGGGACAACTACTCTGAGATATTACCAAATATTTTTATAATTTTTCTTGACTTTTTTATTTTGATAATATGTCAGATAAACTTTTACGCAGAACGAACTACTCGCGCCTACAACCGACGTAATTTTCCTTTTCCATATCTCATTACGCACGTGTTCCTTGTTTCAGGGTTTGGTCAGGATTCCCTTATTATTAAACCTCCCTTACTTAGAACGAAAATCCCCCCCCCCTCTCTCTCTCTCTCTCTCTCAACATATTATGCAGTGGCTTCAAAGAGGAAATTTTGCTCTCTTTAAGATGAAATTTCATGGTAAATCGCTATCTCAGCAGCTCAAAACCTTGCTTATTACTTCTGTTGTCTTTCCAATTTTGGACTATTGCTGTTTGGTCTATGGTGATTTAACCGATGAACTGAATTTGAGGCTACAAAGATTTATAAATTCGTGCATTCGATTCATCTTCAATTTAAGGAGAGATGAACATGTGACACCGTATCGTAGGCGTCTTGGCTGGCTCTCAGTGGCGTTGAGGCGGCTCTACTATTTGGGCATTATGACTTTTAAGATTGTACACAATAAGACACCTTCTTATTTATTAAAAATCTTCCCACGCGCCTCGCCATTACAACGTCCTGGTCAGGGAAATCGTAACGACCCGGTTTTCCATATACCCTTGCACCGGACGGTGACGTATTGGAATTCTTTTTATTTAAGAGCGGTTTATTTTTGGCATTCGCTTCCACCTGCGATTTCGTCCATTGGCTCATTATCAGTTTTTAAAGCCAAACTCTTTGAATATTCGTTTTTGCTAGAGGGGCCATGAGACTGCGGTTACCGTGGTAGCAAGAGGAATGGCTTCAGTTTTATATGCTTTAGTTTTAGCGTTAGTCTTAGTTTTAGGCATTCAATTTTGTGGTTATGGATGAGGCAACTCTGTAATTACCTCTGTAATTAACTCGGTAAATAACTTCGGAGTTAATAATTTAGTTATCTTATTTTGGTATTGTATCTTTGTGAGCTATATTGCTCATTGCTAAGTTTCCGAATGTGCGTTTTTCTTTCTTTCTTTTCTTGTCATTTTCATTATTATTTTTGTTATCGATTTTCTTCCGTGCGGTCATTCTTGTATTATTATTTTGGCATTTGTGTGACCATACTTTGTATTTCTATATTATTTTTAGTTTCATTTTTATTTTTATTTTATCTTTATACAAATTAGTCTTATTTTTCTATAGTTTTTTCTATTGTTTATAAACATGTTTACTTTTGTACCATTTTGCCTTAAGGACAATGTCCAAGGCATAAATTTAATAAATCAATCAATCAATCTCTCTCTCTCTCTCTCTCTCTCTCTCTCTCTCTATTTTAATTATAATTGCTGCACACGTGTAATCCCGTAGAAATTTATTTGAGGATATTCGTGTCAGTGTGGAGTAAGTCTCCAAAAGCATGAAAAAAATGGAGACTTTTTGTCGTTCCACGAAGCGCTCAACATCCTGGTTTAACATATTTTTCGACACTTTTTTTTCGACACCGACTGTGACCTCCATTTTTTTATTCTCTCCATAATTATTTAACCGATAAATTTGGTTTTACTAGTACCTCGAATTAACCCTAGTTACACACTACGGGGTCCAATGGACCGACAGCAACACTACATTTTCACTTTTTTTTTTTCACCACACACGCCTTTTCATAAACGTTATAACTTTTTATCAAACGACTTTTTGGCTTTACTGATTACTTCTCCGGATTGATCGGAGTCTGACGTTTTGATTTCACTACAATTAAACCTCAATAGACGCGTTTGTTACAATGCTATAGAGCAATAAAATTCCTCGATCCAATAAACCGATAGTGTGTAAGTAAGGTACTAAAAGTTATAGTGTGTAGCTAGGGTTAAGGGAGGAAAGTCATGTAAACGTACATTTTTTTCAAGATTTTTTAATAAAGAAATGAAATAGTTTATTGAATTAACATAAAGCATATCTCAAAATATACGATGTAAGGTATATTGACAAATTTTTTTAGACTAAAATATTTGAAAATGGAGGCGCCACCGCTGCTAGAAGTTGGCACCTCAGATTTGCGCCGTGCAGCTTACAGGTCTCAAATCTCAACTAAAATGAAAAAATAAAATTTTTCTTGTCAAAATACATTAATACGGTTTGCATGATGGAGAGAAAAAAAATTAAAAAATGAGGATCATTTTGAAAAAAAATCACTTACTTTTGTATTTTTGTAAATGGTCCTAAATTTTTTATTTTTATTTCTCTCTCCATCGTACAAAGCGTATTAATGTTTTTTAACAATAAAAATTTGATTTTTTCAGACGAAATTCCGGAAGCGTAGTTTGGTTCTGAGAACGGCTCGAACGACAATTTTTTTTTAATTTTTACCAAGCGTTTTCACGAACTGACAGTTCTTTTTTGATCTTCTTTCAAGATCAAACGATTAGATGGATCAAATTTAGACCGGGCTTTTTTTCTGTGATTAAGCAAGGGCTGAAGATCGGTTAATATTTGTTCCATCTAATGTTTAAGATAGAAAAGTGCTGCCAATGACTTTATCACCATTCAACACGCACGCGGCTACTTTAGAGGTTTTTTTTTATTTGAATTTTCGATTCGATTAACCCTTGATTACTACCATTTTTCAAAGAAATTGGTATTTTTCAAAATTCTATTTTTATGGAACAAATTAAGCGAATGGTACAGATTTTTTATATTGAAAAACCGATTTTTTCGACTGCGATTGAAATTTCATCAAAAAAAGTGCGTTTTAATTTAATCGAAAATGACGGTTTTGGCCTTTGGGTCAATATGACCCAATGCTAGTAACCCAGTGTTAATAATTATTAGAATAGATTATTAATTGAATAAATGTATAATTCGATAAATAAAAAAATCGAGGTTCGAAATCATTATCTTCTCACCCATGTGATTTTAAACCAGGACTATGTGTTTTGGATCGGATCCATGAGTACGCGTAATAGACTAGAGGACTCGAAGTATTTATTGTTTTGAAAAGTTGCCAACGAAAACTGCTGGAACTGTTGCACACGAGTAATATCTGCATTTCACACTTTCTCTCTCTCTCTCTCTTTCTCTTTCCGTCGTAATTTGACTGCTGTTGTTTTTCGAATACTCACATGCAGTTCGAGTCTCGAAATTTTCGTTGAAAAATACGAATATATTGCTGTTGTTTCAAGAATAATTAACTAAACAGAATTCCGAGTCTGTTTCCTCAAAGAATCATGATAGTTCCTCATCAAATAAACTTCGCCATAACTATCGATTCATCAACGAATGCTAAAGAATCATATTTTCATTCAAATTTTAACACGAAGTCATAAAAAAAAACGAATATTCGTTTAGAAGGATAGTTTAATTAATAGCCGACAGGTCATTGACCGAAATTTTATCACACGTTAAGCAGCGATCGGATAATAAAAAGTTAATCTTTGATAAAAGCAAAATTTCCATTAATCTATCTTTTGAATACTCGAACTATTATTGTTATTTATTACTCATGAAAACACATAATATAACGACCATATTTGAGTGATTAACGACCTATGTTATCGATTCATATTTTGTGTATCATTAATAAAGTGTTACCGATATTAAAATAATACAATCGATGACACCGACACATTAGCGTGTCGTATTTACCGACACGTGATGTTTCTTTTTCCCCTGAACACACACGTGTTCGAGAAAGCCGTTATTTAAGATGTTACGTTTGATAGAATGAATTTGAGAATGGAATTTTATCTATAAAAAAAAAAAAAAGAAAGCATGAATATTTATGCTATATTTACCTGTGACTTGTAACCGTGTTAAGCATGGTAATCCAATCGGATGTTATGGAGAATTTCCGGGCTATCGCGTTGACATTCTTCGTTTTCTCGCGTTACGAGCGCGCTTTCGTTTTGAATTCGAAGCAAAAACAAAGCCGAAATAGGCCCAAAAGAGCAAAGTGAGCGATTCGAATGAAGACGATGTATAATTTTAATGAAAATATGAATTAAAAATTCTTTCCCGAAAACTCTCACGCAAATATACGTGTTCGAAAACAATGGATGAATAAAAAAAGAACTCTCCCACCAATGATGCACGAATTTCAAGTTCGAATTATCGTTTAGAGTAAAAACAAAACAAATGTTTGGTGTAATATTTTGCACGAAGATGATTACGTCGAGT
Source organism: Rhimphoctona megacephalus (assembly GCA_963989365.1). Lineage (NCBI taxonomy): Eukaryota > Metazoa > Arthropoda > Insecta > Hymenoptera > Ichneumonidae > Rhimphoctona > Rhimphoctona megacephalus. The sequence goes on along the minus strand of OZ022421.1, from coordinate 10,033,423 downwards.
TTATTCAAATTTACGCGTATTCGAAGGATATTTTTGTAAAAAAATTCACTATAAAAATATACTAAGCGATTGGACAAAAAAAGTCGATGACACTCCGAACAGATATCGCAACGCACTTTGGACGTATATATATATTTATTTGTATGTATGTGTACCTATATTTACGTTTATTTTCTTTTTTCTCCCGAACGCCGATCGTTCGACGACGTTGCTCGAGCGCGCCCTCGCGCGCGCGCACCCTACTCGCGCCTGGCCGACACGCGTGACACACACATACACGTGTATATAAATCTATGAGCAAGAGAGAGAGAGAGAGAGAGAGAGAGAGAGAGAGAGAGAGAACGCCGTTGGCACTTCCGAGCTTCCCGAATATACTTTTGTGTTTCGCTCTTACGATTCTTTCAACGATTTCACACGTTCTCGTATGTGTTACACGTTACAAACACTTGCGTGCGTGTGTGTACGTACATATGTACGAATCGCAGCCGCGAAGTAACGTCAAGCACTGCCATCTACCGAATCACGTTTACTCGCGATCTTTAGGCAGGCGATCTGTTCCCTGCTCTTTTGTACAGAGTCTGGCAATTTTCGCCAATAGGAAAAAGTATTTTAAAAAAAATGATGAAACTAACACGAGGACGAAGGGAAGGTAAAAAAAAGAATCGAGGTATAATAATGCGATCAGCGGGAATTAGGGGTTGCGTGGTGCAAAAGTAGGGGGGTCCCGCATATCCCACACAGGGCCAACAGACTCTCCGTGCGCCGTAGATCAGTGATCTTTGGAACTGCACCAACGACGTTCGAATCTCCCTCGTGTTCGTTTTAATCACGATTTTTTTCTTTTTACGCCCGCGAAATAAATTTTTGCACGGCTACGTTTTATTCAGTAAGAATAATAGCTAGCGATTGATCATGCACTTTTGCACAACAGGTCAATATCAAATGATTTATTTTAGCGTAAATCGTTTTTAAAATACTCTCACTTTTGTCTCTCTCGCATTATTCACTCCGTGTATTCTTTTAATCGATCAACAATCATAACTTTACACTTTTTTCATATTTATATCCGTACGGCTTCGTTTATTATTTTTTTCAACGATATTGAGCTTCAAAGGAAGAAAAACAAATCGCTGATTTCCTGGTGACAATTAAAAAGAAAAAATCCACACCGCACACGACGAAAAACGATCGACTGCGCCGCTCACCACACTAGACCGTACGCTTGCGGGGATCGCGACGTACTGAGCTAACACATGATTTTCCTCAATCGCTAGTTTTCAGTATTGCCGCATAGAGGGCACTACTCTCGCCCGAACACTCGCCGAACCCGCTCTTCGCCTGCCTGTACTCCCAACACTTTGCTTTATTATTGTATATTTACCTATTGATATATAGATCGATTACGAACGAAATAACGTAACTCGCACCATTTTCCCATTAGTCTCATACTCGTTACGCCTTTTCTTCGTTAAACGGACGATTTTGTGTTTGTGCATAACGCAAAAACTCTCAAGCCTCGGCACATGTCGTACAATTTCGGTACGTGTTCGCCTCTTATGTACTGTCTCGTTTTGCTTCACGATATATTCACGTATAAAATAGATATCTTTGGCTTTTCTAATGAAAAAAAAAAAATCCTGCATTATTATTCCATTACATGTTAATCTTCAATCATTCGATCACGTTTCGTCAACATTCTGAAAATCTAAAGCTCGAGCATTTATTTCGTGTCCCTTCGTGTCAATCAACTCGTGTTCATTTTTCAAACAAACAACAAAAAAACAGTGTCCACCAACCAATGACGTGCTGTATAATCACGTTAGCGTTACGTGTCTCTTCTAGTGTTTTTTTTTAACATTTTTTTCATGTAATATGACAAAAAAACCGAAATACCTTCCAAAAAGTGGAAAACTATTAAAACCAAGAACAGCGGATATTACGGCTGTGAAAAAATAAACAAACGGGACATTTTTTCGCAAACTATTTTTGGAGTTAGAAATAAATAATCCGAACGAGTTGACAAATGAGAATTTTTGTAAAATAAAAAAAATAAAAATGAACTCGTATATTTTGATATGCGCCTTCGTACGGATATGCGAATATTTATAATGATATTGAATGAGTATAAGAGAGAATCACTCGTTATTGAAGCACGAGGTGATCGCACGCAATCATCATTTTATCCCTCCATTTGACTCGCTCCTCTTCAACCGGAGTCTGTTTACTCGAGATAGATAATGAAACCGCCTGTTGCTTGTACACACACCGAGTACAAATCGCACTCTGGTATGTTATACTTGCAACCAATGTATATGCACGTTGATAAGACTGAATTAGCTAGTAGTGCAACTTATATATATATAAATATAAGTATATAAATAATATAAATATACACATAAATATATATACGTGCTAATTACGATCGAAGAAAAAAAGTAGGAAACAGTTTTATCGAATGATTTTCGAATAAAATCCGATTTTACGTGTATTTTTTTGGTTAAAACCTTGACAGGTACAGTGGCCAGAATTGGGACGGCCAAAATCCGTGACTTTTCGTGTTTAAATTAGAAAATCTCCGATAAAATTGAAATTAAACAAATCAAGAGTAGTGTTTTGAAAACAGGAGAGTTAGAGCTACAATTCGAACGAAGAAGTGTTGTCCTACGATGAATACCAGCGTTAGAGTCGTCGTTAGAATTTTTCGATCCATTTTGGTTACTTTCCAAAGGTTGAACTATCGCGAAATTTCTACTCTCTGATTAATGATTTATATACATTTCTCAGGTTAAAGGGTTATCGATATAAACTTCATTTCAGAATTGAATTTTGGGTCGAAAAGTCTAAAACCGTTTTATGTTCTCCCTGCATGAGTCGTTGAATAATACAATCGACGAACGAGTGCAGTTTTATTGTGCAAACCGACGAAATGGTTCGCTGAAAAATTAGCTCGAAAAATGAACTGTTTTCGAGTTGGTCAACGGTTTCGATACGTTTTCGGGAGTGAATAATACTTTGTACTCGAAATATAGTATCCGAAAATATGTATTTGCTGGATCATAGCATCACATTGAATAAATAATTTAAGTAAAATTAATTAAATATTAAGTATATAATAATTTAAGCTGCTGAATATACATTTGTAATGAAAACGCGGAATTGTGTTAATTCAATTGAATCAATGAATTAAATGAACTGAATTATTTCTTAGGGAATTACTGCTAATTTTTTTTAAATATGAAAAAAAATGGGAAAAATAATTGAACTTTCCCACTTTCGTTACAAGATAAATAATGGTACGATCTATTTTTTGGTGCTCTAGACTTTTTTGCCTCCTCGTCGATAAGCTTTGTGCTAATTTTTTTGAAATGATGGATCAATTTTTTGTTTTGACGCACAATTAATATATCGATAGGAAAAATTGAACTAAGCATCGAGCGATTAATCGAGATGACAATATTGAAGGATTCATCGTCAAAATGCAACGGAATATTTTTATCGTTTTCTCTTCATTTTGTTTTTCCAGTAGTAAAGTAATAAAAAAAAAATGTCGAAATAAAAGTATTTACGTTGGATATTTGAACGATGTAAAATTCAATGACATCAATCGAGACAATGAGGCGGTTTAATAAGGGGTGTGATGTCCCAGCCATCAATTTCTTCGGTAGATTGTACTCCGCGTTTTTGTAGATCTAAAAAAATGGTGCTTTCACGTGGACTATTGGGGGCGGATCTGCAAATAGTTTTGCTAATAATAGGTTCGCTCGGGGTAAATTCCAAGGAGAAATTTTTCACGAGGCTCAAAGAATAAAAGTCTTTAGAAAGAAAATTCATTCTCTCTTGTTCGTCGTCGCGTCGTAATTCCGATTGACAAATTTTTTCGACGCACGGACAAGAATTGCTGGACAATCTAGCGCTCTCGCTGTATTTGAGATTCGGGGATAAAATGGCTTTTAATTTGGAGGGACTGTTGTCCTCGATCGATTCGAGATGCTCGCTTTTCATCACGTCCTTATGATCCAATTGGTCTGAACTCGCAAACCTCAAACGCTTTGGCGAGTCGCTCGAACATCGCAAAAATCTCGTTCGCGTTAAATGTTTATTTTTTAACGAACTACGCGGCACTAACAAATCCGAATGATTCTTTTCACTTGTCGCACCGTTTTGCTTCGCCATTCTCTCCTCCCAACGAGCTTTTATCGATTCCACGTTTTCACCGATCAGCCAATACGTCAATCTGTCACCTTTACCCTTCATCGGCACTATTCCACGCTCCACCAAATGAAAACCACCCAATTCGTCCAACAAATGTTTCGTCTCTTGGCTGCAATGAATCTTTAGAGCTGTCTCGCATGAAACAAAACAAAATGAACATCATTTTTCAACTGTTATTGCTTTAAAAACATCATAGAAGAGCGATAGACCAATCGATACAAATATTATTTGAAAATATATAATTCAGGGGAGACATACCTTTGGAACTTTTAATCCTAGACCCCTAAAATCTATTTTTCCGAACGTAAACCCTACAACGGGCTCGAAAACGATCCCAATCATTTCATTAACATAAAATGTTCCTCGTATGAGATAATAAGGTTTAATTATACACCATTCTCTTCGTTTTTTCGTAACAAGGAGAATGATGTATGATAAAATTGTGTTTGGTCAATATTTAGTAGTGAAAACTCTATAAAACGAAGCAGTTTCAGAAAAATGTATAAAGACGTTTTTTACTAAAAAAAATCGGGGTCGTTTTCGACGGTGTCCGGTCTATATATCCTAGGACAAAATGTTCTCTGCCAAAATATTCTGAGGAAAAATATCCTAGGACAAAATATCCAAGACATAATGTCCTGGAAGAAAATATTCTGAGGCGAAATATTCCAGTAACATACAGTCGAATTCCGCTATAAGCCGGTCTAGGGGCTGTAGGGGAAATTTTTTCGGGAATTGCGGTCCCCCCACTATAGCGCACGATCGAATTCTTGACCAACTACTCGCTATAAGCGCGAGGCAATTGTTGTGTTGTGTGTTTAGGCACCCCAACTATAGCGTGCCGTCGAATTTTTGCCAGGCTATTCGCTATAAGCCAAAGGCAGTTTTGTTTGTTTACGCATTTGTAGCTACGAAGATTTTTGATGTAAGTAAATATATGGGGCATTCCACATCAAATTGACCTACGTCAGATCCTTCTATTCTTTGATTTGACTGAAAATTTTATATGTTGTATGACCCATTGAAAGAAACTCTCTTGATTTTTTCCGATTTATTTGTCCATATACTTGTGAGATATAATTTAGGTAATTATGCAGTTTGACCACTTTTCCGAAAATCGATGCAAGAATTTTTTTTTTAGCATGAACTGCTTCGATTAGTCACCATTAATGAAATTTCGTCGGGGGAGGCTGACATTTCCCATAAAAACCATAAGTTATGGGATTTTGCAGTTATTGGAAAAATGTGATGAAATAGGGTATATTCGAATATTTAGAAGCTCACATCAGGACAAGTGGGCACACACACACACACACACACACACACACGCGCGCGCACGCACACAATTCTACGAATTCATTATCAGTAGAGGCGAAATTCTTCAGTCTTCAAAATTATTTGCGAGGGTGGTGAGATAAGATGGAATAGTAGGGTGCGTGAAATAGTAGGGTGTGTGCTGAACATCTTGGGATGTGTGCGTGAAATAGTAGGGTGTGTGCTGAACATCTTGGGATGTGTGCGTGAAATAGTAGGGTGCGTAAAATAGTAGGGTGTGCTGAAAATCTTGGGATGTGTGCGTGAAATAGTAGGGTGCGTGAAATAGTACGGTGTGTGCTGTGTCTCACCACCCTCGCAAATAATTTTGAAGGCTAAAGAATTTCGCCTCTACTGATAATGAATTCGTAGAATTGTGTGCGCGCGCGCGTGTGTGTGTGCGCGCGCGTGCGTGTGTGTGTGTGTGTGCGCGCGCGTGCGTATGTGTGTGTGTGTGTGTGTGTGTGTCCACTTGTTCTGATGTGAGCTTCTAAATATTCGAATATACCCTATTTCATCACATTTTTCCAATAACTTCAAAACCCCATAACTTATGCTTTTTGCGAAAACAAACAAATCTCTCTCTCTCTCTCTGTGTGTGTGTGTGTGTGTGTGTGTGTGGGTGTGTGCGTGCGTGCGTGCGTGTGTGTGTGCGTGTGTGCGTGTGCGTGTGCGCGCGCGCGCGCGCGCGCGCGCGTGTGTGTGTGTGTGTGTGTGTGTGTGTGTGTGTGTGTGCGTGCGTGCATGCGCGCGTGTGTGTGTGTGTGTTCCATGACGTAAGCATTGAAATATTCGGAAATGCCATATTTTATCACGTATTTCTGGTAACTTCAAAACCCCATAACTTATGGTTTTTATGGGAAATGTCAGCCTCCCCCGTCAGAATATTATTAGTAGTGACCAATAGAAGCAGTGCATGCAGAAAAAAAAATATTCCATCGATTTTCGGAAAAGTGGTCAAACTGCATAATTACCTTTTTTTTTTTAGAAAAGTTGGTTTTTCACCGTACTGTTAGAAAAAAAATACGAAAGAATGATTAATATTTGTATTCCTTATTTTTTCTCAATTTAAAGCAATTTAAAGCAAAAAACATTGATTTTAAGATGTTTGTTCATTTTTATTTATTTTTTCAAAAATTTCACAAAAAAACTTTGAGCAATTAAATGATTTTTGAGACTAGTTTCATCGTGGGCAGATTTTTCCTTATATTTTTTTTTCTTATTTTGAAAAGAAGTTTCATTTCTTTTTCCAGTCTATTAATCTTCCTAAAATTTTGCACACATCTTAATAATAATAATGTTACCCAGTACTTGAATCTACGAGATTAAAAAAATGATTGAAAAACGTATTTTTCTAATGGAAAATAATGCGAGAATTTTTGTGTAAAATTCGAACTCTGTTTTTAAAAGCGTGCTATTTTTTTATTTTTTATTATTTTCAACTTTTGGCACTATTTTGTGGTTCAAGCAAATCATATAAATGTTCACAATGAAATTTTCTAATTTGTTTCGTACCAATACAGCAGAGGCTAGACCTTACGCCATTTTACACTTCCCGCCATAATTTTGCCGGACAGTCGTATAACTCCCTCATTTTCAAACATATTGTTAAAAAAACGCCGTAATAAGAAAAACTATTAATAAAAAAGATATAAATTTTCCGAATTAATGAACAAACCGATATGTGTTTGAAAAAATAATAAAAATTCCCACATTTATGCTGATCCAAAGGTATTTCATCCCTTAATTAAAAAGTATAAATATTCTTGTAATTTTATTTCGTACACAGAGAGAATTAAAATTGAAATATTACCATGCAATAATAGCAACGATGGATAACTTCAAATTTTTTTCATGAAAATAAAATAAAATTTTCCATATTATACAAAAATTCTTTTTTTTCATTTTTATGAAAATTTGCATTTTCCTTAATAATAATAACAAAAATTCCAAGTTGTCCCGTCGTTACTATTGCTGCAAGGTAATTTTTCGATTTTAATTCTCTCCCTGTATTAATATCTTAAATGAAGTTTTTATTATGATTTTTTTATAATTAAAAATAAACTGGGCCAACTCACGTGATCCAGTCGATTCCATTCTACTAGCTGTATTAACGGTATCACCGAAAAGACAATAACGTGGCATTTTCAATCCAACAACTCCCGCGCAAACAGGGCCCGAATGCAGACCTATTCTAAGTTGCAATTTGTCCATCGGTCTGTGACGAATTCTGAACTGTTTAATAGCGTCGAGCAAACGCAACGACATACTGGCGATTTCTGCTGCGTGATTTATTCCATTTCTAATTGGTAATCCACTGACCTGAATTTTCAAAATGTCAGGAAATACTCAGTACCAGTCACAAATTGCAATGTCATCGAAAGTATTCTTTCCGAAATTTGTTTCTTATTCATTTATTATTTATTTATTAATATTATTATTTATTTATTACTATTATTTATTTATTTATTTATTATTATTGAAAGTATTTTACCGAAAGTAAAGAACGTACGTTCATTTTATCGATTTTCGGTTGTTACTATCATGGGTCTTTATGACCCAGGTCACTTTGCATGCTCATAACTCTCGAAGATATTGATATTCCACATCAATTAAAAAGAAAACGTACAAATTTTATTTAAAAATGATTGAATAATGTATATTATTATGTTTCAATCATTATTTTATTTTTGAATTTTATTGAATAAAATTCAACAAAATATCAATAAAATTCATATTTTATCAATAAAATTGACATTTTAATGATCGAATTGATATTCGATTTGTTTCACAGCAGTTATAGTCTATAAAAAAAGGGGCAATTTAGTCGCAAATGCAGTCTTTATGGTCTGAATCGAAACGACCCAAAAGTAGTAATCTAAGGTTATTTTTACGCCACATTATTATTCACTCAATGAAATTTGTGGGTTTTATTAATCAAATTGATTTACTATTACCCATATATTAAATTTACTCACAACCATATACGCATCGCCTATCGTTTCGACTTTGTACACATCGTAATTCTCGATCGTCGAGTCAAAACACGTGTAGAGATCATTAAGAAAATCAACCACCTGAAAAATGGAATAATTATAAATACGTTTGCCTCTTTAAGAAGTAAATAAAAAAAAAAAAATTCATTTATAATTTAGTTCATTTTAACCCGTCAGCAGGCGCGCTATGAGACTTTTTCTCACACTTATATCAAAACGATGATTACTCGAAAATTTCAAATAGCATAAGCATTTCAAATTTTTTCTATCTTCACCAAATTTATTCTTCTGTATGATAGAAGAGTTAAAAAATTTTTTTGAATCTCTGTTTTTGAATTTTTTAAAATGATTATTTTTTGGTTTTTAGTGTCAATTATCGTTGTATTTATGGTTTTTTTAAAATAAAAATGTTTAATAGCCACAATCACTGTAGCGAAATTGTTTTCAAGTTCCTGTTTATCAAATTAAGCACTCGAATCAACAAATTGTGGCGAACAAAATGAAATTCGTTAACTCAACAAAAATTTGGTTAATTCAATCACTTAATTTGCTGGCTCTAATAAATATTGCTTATTATGACGAAAATATTGTTGAATCAACAAAATTTTCTGTTGAATTAACAAATTTCATTTTGTTCGCCACAATTTGTCGATTCAACAAAAAATTTATTGAAACAACAAATTTCTTTTCTCAGTGAATGTTTAAAGTGTACGTAGCGCGCCTGCTGACGGGTTAAGAACCATTCAGATTTAGGTCTCATTAAAATTAATTTCATTTTATATATTTTGATGGATTTTTGAAATTCTACCTGGAGGGGTGAACTTTCGGCAGACATTGTTGTAAATCCAACAATATCACTGAAGTAAATAGTCACACAGTCAAAACCCTCAGCCTCGACTTTGTGACCACGTTTTAACTGCTCCGCTACGCATCGTGGTAGCATCTCGTACAAAAGTGCGTCTGCAATTTAATCATAATTAACAATTACGAATTCTTCGTACCAGAAAAATGTCTTAATTTCGTAAAATTCTCTTAACCCTTTAAGCCATATATTTTTCCTTACGTACAATTTACTTGAAAGTTTACATGCATAGGTTTTTGTGCTCGCTGATTACGAATCTGAATTAAAAATTGGAAAATAAGTGAAATTTTTCGGTCAATACGATTGTTAATTTGGATCTAGTACAGAAACGATTGTATCTTTATTTTTTTTGACAAAAACCATAGACCGAAAAATTTTGAAAAAATTCTCAATAATTCTTTGGAGTGTGTTAAGGTTGTGAAAAAATTGCCGTCCTTATTTTCGTAGTAGATTAGTAGAAAATGGATATTTTCATGGAAAAGTATGGATTTTGACTATTTGTTTATTTATGGTATTTGTGCGATTAACAAATAATGAATGAACATATTTTTTGTACATTTATTAATGTCCACTGAGAAAAGAAATGTATTGTTAGAACAAATTTTTTCTTGAATCAACAAATTGTGGCGAACAAAATGAAATTTGTTAATTCAACAGAAAATTTCGTTGATTCAATAATATTTTCGTCGTAATGAGCAATACTTATTTGAGCCAGCAAATTAAGTGGTTGAATTAACCAAATTTTTATTGAGTTAACGAATTTCATTTTGTTCGCCACAATTTGTTGATTCAACAAAAATTTTCTTGCATCAACAAATTTCTTTTCTCAGTATCCTACGGACCATGTATAAATGAATAAATTGGTATTTGTTGCGGCCAACGTAGTTAAATAATTTAAAAACTGCACAAAAAGGTTGGACAACGTAAGTCCCATTATGGTAAAGAGTCAGTAGAAGAAAAAAACGATATTTTGAAAATTAGCAAAAGTTTTATTTAATACCTGTTTTTTTCTTCTCTTCCGTCAACTGGTCCGTACGCTCGTCCACGAGTGCCTCGAGATTATTAGCGTATTTTTCCATCATAGCGATCATATTGTCGAAAATATTGGGTTTCCTAGATAAATTTATCAGAAAATTGTAAATTTCAGTTGGGATGATTTTCATTGGGTAAAAGTATGTTTTTTTTTTTTTTTTTTTTCAAATTTTCAGAGGAAATAAATTTGCTATTTACATTCCCTTTCTCAATGGTCGCAATCTGTTTCTGATCACTCGAAAATCTGGACGTGATTCCGAATCTTCGGACCAACAATCCAATAAACAATCGCGAACAAAGTCGAAACAGTTTTCCAACTGCTCCAGAGGTGGTCTGCAAATATCAACATTTTTTGTTTATTTATGCAGCTTCATATTAGTTTATATTATTGAATAATTCATTACTGACAAGTATATAAAAAAATAATTTGAAAATTCTTGAAACATCAATAAATTAATCAATAAAATGAATTAAAAGTTAGGTCGAATAATTACGAAGATGAATATTGCATTTTTAGGCTTCTGTTGCATAAGAGGAATTAACCCTTCGTTGACACACTGGGTCATTTTGACCCGAACTAATTTTTTTGACGTCAAATATCTCTATCCCAGAATAAACATACATTTCAGCATCATTTAATTCTCCTTTTTCTTGTATAAACAATGTTTTTTCCGACAGTTTCTTATGTACAATCTTCTCGTTCAGGATTAATAAAAACGACTCGTCATAGGACTATTTTTTTTTTTTCGAAAAATAGCATTTTTCATGAGTACATCCTCTATTATTAATCTCAAATATATTAAACATTGAAAAAATTATGATTTTTTTAGTAAAATGCTCACTTTTCTAAAATCTAAACTTTCAATAATTTTTTTAAACAATTTAATTTGGTATTTTCCTAATCTTTATGATGCACACATCACAAACAAAGAAACAAAGAAACATCAGAAACAAAGAAATGTTTAAAGTATACTCCCGATTTTTTTCAATAAAAACCGACGGAAGGGCTGTTGATGACAGGCGGATGAAGCATGCTCCGAGTCAAATTGATCCACTGTCTCAATGCAATGGCCAAATTTTACATTGGAATAAAAAAATAAAAATACTACCTGAACGGAGGTTCGCCTGGAACTCGAGTTATAATTTTCTTCAATATTTCGGACACACTCAATTCGGTGAAACCGAATGGTCCATGACGACCATACAATTCGTAAAGAACAATGGAGAACGAGTACGTATCACCTTTTTGATAATCTCGAACTGACGGTTCTCCAAGCTTTGTTGATCTCAAGAATTCTGGAGCTTTGTACAAAAGAGCTGTAAAATTAAAAAAAATGAAAATTTAAAAAAATAGAACGACGAATTTCCAATCTAGACAATAATCGTTCAAATTAATTGATCAATATTACAATCAATTAATTTATCAATATTTATTGCATTGCACCTTGACACTTTTTCATAACTTTATCAGGCTCGCATTCGGCGTCTCGCTTAAATTCCCGCAGGCCAAAATCCGCAAGTTTGACAACCCACCGAGAATCGACGAGACAATTCGATGACCTTAGAGACCCGTGATATTTAATAACAGACTCGTGCAAATAGATCATTCCCTGTTAATGCGAAGTAATGTTTTAAATAAAATTAAATAAATTCATAAATAATAATTAGTCTTGTGAAAGGTCGAACTAATTTTTATACTGCTCACTCGAATAATGTCTCCCACGAGAGAAGCCATGAACATGTTGTCCAATTTCATGTCCTCGTTCTCCAAAATGTCCTGTTCATTAAGCATAAAATAATATTTGATATTTATCAAGCGACTTTTCTGCTTATTAATCGGAAATCATGCACTTTATTATTTATTAATTTTTTAAAATTTTTTTAGATAAAATGCGAAAATAAAATTCATTTAATATCCTTAATTGATTAACCTAATAAATACCTTCAGACTACCTCTTGCACAATATTCCACAACGATGCAAATATTCGGTGGGTCGGTACAGGCTCCGATGAATGCATTTAGATTGTCATGCCTCAAATCTCTCATCTACAAAAATTTTCCACCAGACAACTGTCAATATTTATGCAATAAATAGCAACTGAACAACCCCTAAAACGGGGTTGAAAACGACCTCAATTTCTTTCAGAAAAAAAACTTATTTCTTGCATTTTTCGAAACGTTTTTTTTTTTCGTTTTATAGTTTTCATCATTGAATATTCACCAAATGCGAATTTATCATATACCATTCTCTTCGTTATCAAAAAACGAAGAGAATAGTGGATAATTAAACCTTATTATCACATACGAGGAACATTTTATGCTAAAGAGAAGATTGGGGTCGTTTTTGACCCCGTTCGGAGAAATAGATCGTAGGGATTTAAACATAAAAACCCCAATTTAATTAAGGACTCCCTCGTGTTCTAAATCATTGAATAAAAATACTTTTCATTTCGTGCTACTTACAATTTTTAGCTCCTTCTTCATTTCACGTGTTATTTCGATCGATTTTTTTCGAACTTTTTTCACTGCGAATGTTCTTCCTTTGTAAAATCCGATTTCGGTATAAATCATGGAATACCGGAAGTCCGCATCGGGATTCGAACTTAGAGACACTTGACTAGTTCTAATTGGCTGCGTGAATATTGGTCAAATTATTACATATGAAAAAAGCTTCCCACCAATAAATTATTATTCAACAAAATCACGGTTTATTCAATTTTTATAATAATTTAAAAGTAAAAAAAAAATAATTGATTCTCATTTAACAAAATCATAATTTATTACAAAATATAAACATAATGAAACAATTATTTTTCATTCTCACTCCATAATTCATTTTTATTAACCTCTAGAGGACCGGGAGCCACTATAGTGGCGCGAAGGCCGCGCTATTTTTTTCGGTATGCAATTCATATACGATAATATAAAAATTCTAACACTTAAACTGAAAAAGTCGTCCAAAAATATGTCGATCCTCTAAAGGTTAAGGTAAAATAGCTGATGCAGACTAGTCAAATGAGTGCTAAAAATTCAAAATACATTTATGCAAAGTTTAATGCACCAATTAATTGAATTAATTGATTTAATATTTTCATCGAGATTTTTCAAAGAATAATCCATATTTTTCAACCGATTTTAATGCACCACGTCTTGCTTTGTTCCTCAAGAGATCCTCTACGAATTTACAGTGTGGATTTTTTTCTGAGTTTCATCATTTTACTGTTGCAGCCAATTGTTTAATTGATTAAAAAAATGTTCATAAACCAATTGCTGCAATTTTCATATTAACAAGCTTAGAAAAAAATCTACCCGGTGAATTCGTAGAGGATCTATTGAGGAACAAAATAAGACGTGGTGCATTAAAATCGGTTGAAAAATACGGATTATTCTTTGAAAAATCTCGATGAAAATATGACATCATGGAATTTTGCAGTTATCAGTTGATGATTTCGCAAATACATCGTTATTAAATTTTTTTTAGGTTAATAAGACATGCTGTAATACACATCAACCTTCAATTAATTTAATTAGTGCATGGAACTTTGCATATAAATGTATTTTGAAAATTTAGCACTCATTTGACTAGTGTGATGCAGCCACATTACCTTAAGGTAAATTTTTCAGGTTTTTTTTCAAGATACGTAGAAATGTCCGAGTAAATGAGAGAAAAAAAATAATTAATGATAAAGTGGTGTAATCTTACCTTGAAATTGCTTTTCGTCTGACTATTTTCATGAACTCCACTGTTCGCCTCATTCTTCGACCCTCTGATTTGTATATCCTTGTAATTGACTTTCCAAAGTAGAGAATCTAGTTCTTGTTCGTAGCGCCAGTTTCGGTAAATAACGAGGAACATAGCCGCAAGTACGAGGAAAATTCCTCCGACTACTCCACCAATAATTTCGCCTGTGTGAGCTAAATTTTTTTTTTTTTAATTAAATATAAATATTTCCGAAGTTCGAATAAAAAAAATCGAAAAATTGCAGAACTTTGAAAGGTGACGAACTCACAGTTACACTTTTCTCCGTGGTAACCGCAATATGGTTCGGCGACTGGCGGACCATCGCCGATCCAAGAGATTTTCCTCGTTAATTGAAGTTTCTAAACGAAATTAATATATCGTGAAAAATCTATTTAATCTCTGAACAATTGTTCATCAATAATTTAACATTATTTTTATATTAATTCAAAACGAGTCAAATTAATTAAGGACGTTCATAAATCGTAGATAATATTGCAATTGCCAGATAAATGTTCAGAAAAATCTCTTTTCGTCTAAAATTTGTAAATTAAAGAAAAAGTTTGTTTTTATTTGCAATACAGGCTAAAAAAATGATTTTTACTGGTAAATTAGTGTTTTCCTCTTTTCCTACGAAATGAGCGATTGGGTAAAGACCCGGAATTTTGTCTACACTATCGTCCAGTGCTACAAGAGTGTAATTGCCCTCGGCATCGCCATTTTCGTCCATGTATACCATGTATCTGTGAAAAATAAAAAAAATATTAATATTAAACAGAATAAAGTCGATTATTTGAAAAAAGTCAAGTCCCCTGTTTTCATAAGGACGCGATATTAATTATTAATGAAACTTGCCCCATTGCACTTTTGTAATGAACACCGTGCAACGTCTCGACGATTTCTGTGCCATTTCGAGGGTCCCTATTTTCCTCAAGAGCAAGAAGAAGGGCTCGCTCGTACAGATGAACCGCATCGTAAAGATAAGCTGTCTCAGGCACGATCTGCCTTGTAACAATAAATGAAAAATAAACATGGAATATTACTTTACAATATTATAATAGAAATCGAGGATTCAAATAATTAAGGGCTTACTTACACCTGAAGGTGCCGAAAATAGGGTCAATTTCAATAATTTTTTTTTTATATTGAAAAAATGTACCTGTGCAAAGTTTTTTCTCAACAATTACGCCACCGATCATGCCGATTTTAGGCTCAATCGAAAAAGAATTTCTCAATTTGTCTCCAGTTCAATTTTCGAAAAATCAAACGATTCCTGAGCTTCGTAATTAAATAAAATGACATGCCAATTTTACCCTCGCCACCGCGAATCGCTTTATTCAGAGAAAGTATAGACTCGACGAGCCTCGGGCCAGCAGACGACAGAGCTGTCAATGTACTTAGCTCGAGACTCTATCGAGTCTCTTGATCTATTGAGACAATTTTTTGTTTATTTGAAAATACATATTGTCGTCAATAAAACTGGAAAATATAAAAAAAAAAAATAATAATAAATTAGATGAGCTGTGGTTGTAGTTTCTGTAAAACAGTTTTTGGAAAAAAGCCATTCCCGGTAACCACGATTACGACTGTACGCTTCAACTCAAAAATAAAACAAAATTTTTTTCTCCAAATTGAAAAAACAAAAATTAGCCTTTGTCGAGACCGATTTTTTTTAAATCCATTTTCAGCAAAATGACAGAGGTTTGAATCGTTATGTCACGGTTTTGTCCAACTTTTTTTCCTTTTTTTTAATTATAATAAAAAAACTATGATGCATGAAAAAAAATCTCTCGACAAAGATGAGATAATTGTGTAAAGATTCTCTGTACCAATTTTCAACATAATCGGTCGTTTAGTTTTTGAGATAGAATGGTTACCCTTTTCAAAAATAACATTTTGAGAAAATGGCATTTTACGGTTTAAGGAAGTTCACGCGAATCTAATGATAATCGAAAATTTCAACTTTGAGGGTTGAAATTTGGAAATATTATGGAAAAATATACCGTACATCTATCACCGGAATTATTTTTGGATTCACCGTCTAGTTGTCCAGAAAACAAGTTATGAAAATCACATAAGAGCCAATGTATAAGGATTCAAAAAAATGTGATTTTCATAAATTGTTTTCTTGACAACTAGACGGTGGATCCAAAAATAATTCCGGTATGGTATATTTTTTATATTTTTATTGAGGATTTTGTAACCAATCGCCCCCGCGATTGTTTACTTCCACGGCCCAGAGTCCTTCCCTGTTAACCTCCCCACTCTTTCCAACTATTCTTCTACTCTTCCATCCATTCTCCCACATGTGCGGCTGCAGCCGACTTATTCCCACGCTGTATCGCATTTACCGAGGGCGAAGGGAAACTGCAGAAAACCTTGCCGATGCAGCCGGTGCCCGACTAATCTCCACGGGTGGCAATGCGAGCACGCTCAAGTACGACCACCAGAGGCGCTCACAGACAGGCACCTCCTCAGCTGTGATGCAATGAGCCAGCCAGTGTACGGCTAAGAAGCCACTGTCGTAAAGTTAGCCGAGCAATTTTAAATTTTCCACTTTTTTATAATAAATATTGTGAGGTGGTCGCGTGGTGGTCGCTGGTAGCGTAATTAAAACACTTGGTAATTTATATTTTTCAATAAATAAATAATTCAAAGTTCCGGCATAAAGTTAGCCGGCCAAAGTTAATTTTGCGCAAAATGATTTAGCTGACATGCTTAATCGATGCAGAATCGCTTG
This sequence comes from Rhimphoctona megacephalus, assembly GCA_963989365.1. Taxonomy (NCBI): domain Eukaryota; kingdom Metazoa; phylum Arthropoda; class Insecta; order Hymenoptera; family Ichneumonidae; genus Rhimphoctona; species Rhimphoctona megacephalus. The sequence goes on along the minus strand of OZ022421.1, from coordinate 10,016,527 downwards.
GTGGTCACAGATCGACAAGTTACAACCTTTGGTAATTAGTAGTTCATTTAAAAAACATAATATAAAAATCAACATTTCGTCACAGCTGGTAGAGGAATTCCAGCCGACCGGATACTTTATTCTTCGACCAATTTTATTGCAATGATCGTCATCTTATAGAAAATTGCATGGTGGTGCTTGGTAGTACAATAAGAATGCTTGGTAATTAGTTTTGCAATCGCACTGACTAAAAAATTATGAATGCTAAGCCGTGCGATCCGAAACGCTCTGATTGGTCGATGGGCAGATTCAACGGAAAAGATGACGATTTTTCGGGTTACAGTCAACGAAGTCAGATGTATATAGAACTCCAGTTCTTAAGGATTTTTTGTGCCGAATTTAGTGAGCTATATAAAATTAGCCGCTCGATTTTGACTTTTGCATTTTTTTTAAATTTATAATGATTGTTTGTCGATAGTTTGTGATTGTTTGATTAATTAAAATGTTTGTTTGATCATATTTTTTATCAAACAAACGAAACAAAAAAGGGCGTTAAGTTGGCCGCGAATTTTTGAAATTTTGTATAATTTGATTTTTTCAAACGCCAATCGATTCGGAATCGTTTGTTTGAAACAAATAATATTATTTGAACGTTTGTTTGATTGTTGTTTTTCCAAAAAAATGAATAAATAAAATATTGGATCATTGCAGCTTTTACACTGGATTCCAATATAACCTCGAGCATTGGCCGAAGCGGTTGAGTTTACTTTTCAGAGCAATCATGATCTCGATTATTTATAAAAAATGTGTACATCTATTCGATTTAAAAACATTGAATTATTTCTATTACCAGGCTGGCATTAAAATTAGGCTGTGTCTAATCGTCCGGACACCCGGACAAATACGCGTCCGGTATTCGTCCGGATATTTGTCCAAAATGAGGTTATTTTTTTTCAATTAATTTTTTTATAGTATGATGGTATATTGAAACTCCCTCCGAATATACACCTCGTAGCTATAAATATTCGGACGAATAATCGCACGTAATTCGTCCGGATAAACAATTTATAATGATTTTCGTATATCCGAACGAATAATCGTACAGAATTCATCCGGATATATAATGAATTACGTATCGACGAACGATTTCCAAGGGTTCTAATATGTATCCGGACGACTAATCGTGCGTAATTCATCCGGATATATGATGAATAAAGGTATTTGCATGTATCCGAACGAATAATCGTACGTAAGTCGTCCGGATATACAATTTATGACAGTTGTTATAAGAGTTGGACATGAGGAAATAGTAGGGTGGGTTTGGGTTATCTTGCGGTTGTTTTTTGAATAGTTGGACATGAAGAAATAGTAGGGTGGGTTTGGGTCATCTTGCGGTTGTTTTTTGAATAGTTGGACATGTGGAAATAGTAGGGTGGGTTTGGGTCATCTTGCCGTTGTTTTTTGAATAGTTGGACATGAGAAAATAGTAGGGTGGGTTTGGGTCATCTTGCGGTTGTTTTTTGAATAGTTGGGCATGAGGAAATAGTAGGGTGGGTTTGAGTCATCTTGCGATTTTTCGAATAGTTGGACATGAGGAAATAGTAGGGTGGGTTTGGGTCATCTTGCGGTTGTTTTTTAAATAGTTGGACATGTGGAAATAATAGGGTGGGTTTGAGTCATCTTGCAGTTGTTTTTTGAATAGTTGGACATGTGGAAATAGTAGGGTGGGTTTGGATCATCTTGCGGTTGTTTTTTGAATAGTTGGACATGAGGAAATAGTAGGGTGAGTTTGGGTCATCTTGCGGTTGTTTTTTGAATAGTTGGGGATGTGGAAATAGTAGGGTGGGTTTGGGTCATCTTGCCGTTGTTTTTTGAATAGTTGGACATGAGAAAATAGTAGGGTGGGTTTGGGTCATCTTGCGGTTGTTTTTTGAACAGTTGGACATGAGGAAATAGGAGGGTGGGTTTAGGTCATCTTGCGATTTTTTTAATAGTTGGACATATGGAAATAGTAGGGTGGGTTTGGGTCATCTTGCGGTTGTTTCTTGAATAGTTGGACACGTGGAAATAGCAGGGTGGGTATGGGTCATCTTGCGGTTGTTTTTTGAATAGTTGGACATGAGAAAATAGTAGGGTGGGTTTGGGTCATCTTGCGGCTGTTTTTTGAATAGTTGGACATGAGGAAATAGTAGGGTGGGTATGGGTCATCTTGCGGTGGTTTTTTGAATAGTTGGACATGAGAAAATAGTAGGGTGGGTTTGGGTCATCTTGCGGCTGTTTTTTGAATAGTTGGACATGAGGAAATAGTAGGGTGGGTTTGGGTCATCTTACGGTTGTTTTTTGAATAGTTGGGCATGTGGAAATAGTAGGGTGGGTTTGGGTCATCTTGCGGTTGTTTTTTGAATAGTTGCACATGTGGAAATAGTATTGTTATCCAACTATTCAAATACATGTCCAACTATTCAAAAAACAACCGCAAGATGACCCAAACCCACCCTACTATTTCCTCATGTCCAACTATTCAAAAAACAACCGCAAAATGACCCATACCCACCCTACTATTTCCACGTGTCCAACTATTCAAGAAACAACCGTAAGATGACCCAAACCCACCCTACTATTTCCTCATGTCCAACTATTCAAAAAACAATCGCAAGATGACCCAAACTCACCCTATTATTTCCACATGTCCAACTATTCAAAAAACAACCGCAAGATGACCCAAACCCACCCTACTATTTCCACATGCCCAACTATTCAAAAAACAACCGCAAGATGATCCCAACCCACCCTACTATTTTCTCATGTCCAACTATTATAACAACTATCATAAATTGTATATCCGGACGAATCACGTGCGATTATTCGTTCGGATACATGCAAATACCTTTATTCATCATATATCCGGATGAATTACGTACGATTAGTTATCCGGATACATATAACAACTATCAGAAATTGTATATTCGGATGAATTACCTGTGAGTATTCGTCCGGATATACTATACGGAAACCATTATAAATTGTATTTCCGGACGAATTACATGCGATTACTCGTCCGGATACATGCAAATACCTTTATTTCTTATGTATCCGTATGAAATACGTACGATTAGTCGTCCGGATACATATTAGAACCCTTGGAAATCGTTCGTCGATACGTAATTCATTATATACCGCCCGGATGAATTCTGTATGATTATTCGTTCGGATATACGAAAATCATTATAAATTATATATCCGGACGAATTACGTGCGATTATTCGTCCGAATATTTATAGCTACGAGGTGTATATTCGGAGGGAGTTTCAATATACCATCATACTATAAAAAAATTAATTGAAAAAAAATAACCTCATTTTGGACAAATATCCGGACGAATACCGGACGCGTATTTGTCCGGGTGTCCGGACGACTAGACACAGCCTAATTTTAATGCCAGCCTGGTAATAGAAATAATTCAATGTTTTTAAATCGAATAGATGTACACATTTTTTATAAATAATCGAGATCATGATTGCTCTGAAAAGTAAACTCAACCGCTTCGGCCAATGCTCGAGGTTATATTGGAATCCAGTGTAAAAGCTACAATGATCCAATATTTTATTTATTCATTTTTTTGGAAAAACAACAATCAAACAAACGTTCAAATAATATTATTTGTTTCAAACAAACGATTCCGAATCGATTGGCGTTTGAAAAAATCAAATTATACAAAATTTCAAAAATTCGCGGCTAACTTAACGCCCTTTTTTGTTTCGTTTGTTTGATAAAAAATATGATCAAACAAACATTTTAATTAATCAAACAATCACAAACTATCGACAAACAATCATTATAAATTTAAAAAAAATGCAAAAGTCAAAATCGAGCGGCTAATTTTATATAGCTCACTAAATTCGGCACAAAAAATCCTTAAGAACTGGAGTTCTATATACATCTGACTTCGTTGACTGTAACCCGAAAAATCGTCATCTTTTCCGTTGAATCTGCCCATCGACCAATCAGAGCGTTTCGGATCGCACGGCTTAGCATTCATAATTTTTTAGTCAGTGCGATTGCAAAACTAATTACCAAGCATTCTTATTGTACTACCAAGCACCACCATGCAATTTTCTGTAAGATGACGATCATTGCAATAAAATTGGTCGAAGAATAAAGTATCCGGTCGGCTGGAATTCCTCTACCAGCTGTGACGAAATGTTGATTTTTATATTATGTTTTTTAAATGAACTACTAATTACCAAAGGTTGTAACTTGTCGATCTGTGACCACCAAGCGATTCTGCATCGATTAAGCATGTCAGCTAAATCATTTTGCGCAAAATTAACTTTGGCCGGCTAACTTTATGCCGGAACTTTGAATTATTTATTTATTGAAAAATATAAATTACCAAGTGTTTTAATTACGCTACCAGCAACCACCACGCGACCACCTCACAATATTTATTATAAAAAAGTGGAAAATTTAAAATTGCTCGGCTAACTTTACGACAGTTAAGAAGCCACCATTCGCACGATAAGAACCGTCCAAGAGAGGCCACCAAACCGTATACACCGACCACTCATGCATCACAGAGAGGTGTTTAGCCATGGATTTATGAAGGTGGAATCCGAACCACCCGGGATTGCAGCAGAAACACTTGAAAAAAATTTCAAATTTTCATTGGTGTTTTGGCCGAGATTCGAACCCGGGACCCGCGGCGTGCGAGTCCGAGCCCTTATCCACCGGACCAACCACTCTCCCTTATATTTTTTATAATATTTCCATATTTTAACTCTCAAAGTTGAAATTTTCGAATTATCATTAGATTCGCGTGAACTTCCTTAAGCACCTTTCAAATTGAGATGAAATTGTGTTCTCATACTTGCAAGATAATAACGATTCCTGGAAATATTTATAAGCTATGAATAAAGGATGACACTATGGAATAAAAATAGTTTTGAGAAATTGATTTTTTTGATCTTTCTAGGTTTATGTAAGCCCTTAAATATGCATCTCAAGTTTAGTTGTGTTGTAATAATTTAGGAATATTTTTATTAGGAATAAAAATATATTATTTGAATATTAAGTACAGCTGTAAAAAAATCTTTTAAAATTTAATGTATTTTTAATATTTGATTTATATTCACGATATTTTTAGTCACCTGAACGACACCTCCGACATTTGCTAGTGGATTTCGATAATTGAACGGTGGCTTTTGGCGATACTCGTTAATAAGCCTCGTAAAATTTTCAAAACCCATCGGTGCCGAAGCGACGATACTGAAGTAACTTCTGTACGCTTTGAGCACTGAAAAATCAGTTTCCTTTTGCCACAGGCCTCGCAGATACTTGTCAGGCTGCTTTTCGTCGTATTGCTCGATATCTACACCAACGACCCAGTATTCGCCTTTAAATTAAAACAACAACAACCGAATTTTGAAGCCTTTTTTATGAGTCCTAAATTGATTATTTTTTTTATATTCGTAGGAATAAAGTTTTAGAGTTGTGAAGCGCTGTCGATGAAGGAAAATATTTTTGAGGAAATCTTTGCAATACTGGTTCCGATTCATTGGTTTCCGATTATTATTATTATTATTTTTTTTATTATTTCAAAAATCGGTTGTTCAAAAATGGAGATTTTTTCTGCAATCTTAAGTTTCATTGATACGAATAAATTTAGTTTCTACCTTTGTCGAAGAGTTTTCTCTTTTCGAGTGCGACGAGAAGTCCCATGTGCTCGTAATAATTTCCCAGTATGACGTAAACTATAAGCACAAGAAATTATTACAATAAATTTCATTGAATTTTTGACACGATTAATATTATCAGAATTTTCCCAGGCAATGGAATATTTTATTTCATTAATATTATTTAAAACATGTCCAAGCCGTTGATTCGAGAAAAAAATGAGCCAAAAAATATTTTAAATGCGCAAGTGATTCGAGCTGAAATCGTGGCTATATTTATCCATCGATTCGTATAATCCAACGAGATCGATGATTTTAATCCGGGATTAACTATTCCACGATCGGGCAACAGATTTTAATACGATACTCGGTAAGTTTATATTTGATGACGTCAAATTTCGGACTCGAGGACGCGGTGAATGTTGACAGGCACAAAAAAATATATGTGTCGTGAAACATACGTCTTGACTGGGCCAGATAAGAAGAGAAAAGAGAACGATCTCGAGCGGTCCACAACCGAATTCGAGCATCTTTTTTATTCTTCTTTTCCTTCTTCTGGCTATTTTCTCGTTCGGCATGAGCCACTTTCGAGCACATTAAACTCGATTCACCCTACATTTTCATACATTTTAATCGAATACAACCAAAAATCTGCTCGATTTTATTTCATCGTTGAATTTCGTCGAGATCAAAATGAGCATTTTTCTCGCAAAGATGAAGAAGTACTTGAGAGAGAGAGAGAGAGAGAGAGACAGGAAAAAAAGAGGAGCAACGAAAATTTATTTATGTTGAAACTCACTTCGGGATTCACGATAACTCGAGCTGATAAGGTCATGAAAAGGATTGTTCATGTGCGTCACATGATACGGTTCGTTCCAGCAACGTAAATAATTTACGATTATGCCAGCTGATCTTAGCGACGTCAAGATTGTTGAAGCGATGCTTGAAATTTTATTGTTAAACTCGAAACGACTTGAGTTCATGTACATAAATGTCACCTGCAACACAACGAATTAACTCTCCTCTTATCAATGCACGAGAGACACTCTTTTTATTACTTCATTTGTTCGAAAAAAGTGCAGTTGACGAAAATATGTAAGCGGTGTCTCAAAGTTGTGTCTTAAGGCTTTACATACGTCCAGAATTTTCAAAAAATCAATTTTTTTTTACAGATTATTATTCTCTATAGTTTTAGGCTTATTTCTGTGTAAGTCGATTGTACAAATTCCCCATAGATCGAAAGTTATTATAGAAAACGTGACTGCCCAACGAGAGTCTGATGCGCGCAGGTAGATGTCTCGAGCGAAACGCACTTGAAACTTTAAATGCATTTTTCTCAAAACTACTTTTTCTGGCACGGTCTGCATGATAACTCATACAGTTTTTAATATTTTTTGATGCTTTTTTTTTAAATATTCGAAATTATTTTCTCTATAGTCCGTCGAGTCGGATTTTTGATGTTGTGATTAAAAAATTTTATAAACATAATTAAAGTGTGACATTTATGACACAAAATGCACACTTTTTTTAAACTGCCGTAAATTGCCAAAATTTTTCGAATTTCAAAAATCCGGCTCGACAGACTATAACTACAACTTTATTTTACAAGAATTTTTTTACGTTTTGCAGATCCATCAGCATTTCAAGAAGAAATGATGCAGACCGTGGAGCAACTTTTTTTTCATAGTGCTTCGGGAAACGTGATTTTTTATGTTGTAATTTTTGAAAAAAAAAAATGAAATAAATTTTTTTATAAAGTTTAAATACTAATAAACAATGTGTAAAAATTATTTTTATTAATTTCTATTGCTATCTCTTCTAAAAACAGTTTTTCTTTTAGCGCGTTTTAGGCGCTGCTGGACGTATGTAAGGCCTTAAATCAAATAATTTAGGGTTTTATTAAATTCTTCGAGATCATATAAATATTACCTTGGTCCAGTTGAACGTTTTCAAAACGGACACAACAGACTTGGATATTTGAGTGTCAGGAGGCCTCGTCCTTATGAAAGTTGGGAATTCGTCCTTTCTCGAAGTTTCGTGGTGCGTGCAAAACTTTTTCAAACAACGGCAATTCGCTTTGTCTAAATTATACATTATATTTTCTTTCCATCGATTGTAACAGACCATTTTTTTAAGCCTGGAAAGCTTAGCGTAAATTATTCTATCTATTTTCCTTACATATGATATCATTGGAATATTGAATGCAGCGGCCATTCTCCCCTCGTGAATACAAGTCTCTTGAGGTCCGATGTAGGCGCTCACGTTTTTCGTCCACAATTCCGCGGTAACCAGGATACTCGTTTCTTCCTCCCCGTAAGTTTCAGCAACCAGGAAATCGAGTTTATGACCTCGTTTTCCTAGTTCGCCCTTGTTCACCTTCGAGACAAACAATTATTTGATTATTAAACAATTAACAGCCTTTCAAATTCCAACGAAAATCGAACTTAAGTCACAAAATATAAAGATTTTTTTCTTAATTCTGTTAATTCTGTCAAAATAAGAAATTCCTTTTTGAAAAATCACCTCTTCAATGGCAAGTGTCAGTGCACCGGAAATCCGAAAACCAGGTCGTTGATACTCCAAATCACCGGGACGTCTCTTCGATCCTGTTATGTAACCGAGAGTAAAGGTCTCCGCATTCGCAGCCTTGTTTAGCAAGACGTGGATGGCGGTCAGTAAGAGACACACCTTTTCCAGGTTTGCCAGTGGCATCCTCGTTCTCCAATTAAAAATGAATTGGATCATTGAAAAATTAAGAACAAATTAAACCGAAAAATAAATTTACAAATTGTTAAATTTGTTACAAAAGAAACAAATTAAAAAAAAAAAAAATAAGTATCGCTATTTTTTCTTGGAACTTTTTAGCTCCAAAAGTGCGATCGTGGATGTTTTAAAGAATTCAAAATCTCGTTCTCCAATAAAAATGGATTAAATAATTGAAAAAATAACGAAAAATTAAACCGAAAATTAAATTTACAAATTGCGAAATATGATACAAAAAAAGCAGTGTGAAAAAATATTTATCATTACTTTTGTTTGGATTGCTTTTCGCGCCAAAAATGCCATCATAAATTTTTTGAAAATTCAACATCCCGTTCTCCAATAAAAATGGATTAAATAATTGAAAAATTAACGAAAAATTAACCAGAAAAATAAATTAAAAAATTGCGAAATTTGTGACAAAATAAATAAAATGAATAAAATAATTATCATTATTTTTATTCGTTTTGTTTTCGTTCCAAAAATGCAATCGTAGATATTTAAAAATTCAACATAGTTTACCTTTCCGAGATTGCCGATGGGATTTTTTGTGTCACATCGACCCATCGACCTTGAAGCCTTTGCGATTTGCACCGATTTTCAAAATCGACAAAAATATCTCATCTTCGAATTTGCACAATGGAAAATTTCATTGTTCAATTGCGATGTATAAATCGTCGTTGTAGCTTCCATTGATAGTCCATATTAGTGATGACACTTGAAACGTTTGTTATGAAAAAATAACAAATGGGATATTTCGATTTTTGATGAAATCCGAAGTGAAATTCAAGCCTCGATAAATGATGCGATAAAAGAAATGAGGAAAAAATTGACTGTTACTGTTAAATTTTATTTTTCATTAATTAAATATTCGTTTGGAAATTATCACACGATCAACGAGAATCATAAGCTAAAAAAAAACAAATGATAAATCGGAGAAAAAGAACGATTCGCGTCTGTAAGCTCTTTGCTCGATTGCGTAAAAGCGGAAGTGGATTAAAGGTGTTAAGAGAACCGAATCTACAGGCTTCTTACATCCTTAGTTAAAAGGTCGCCGCCATTGATAAGGTCTTGAAACGCTCTATGGGGGGTTGAAGCGAGCTTATGAGATTAATGGCTGCGAGAAGTTTACCGAAGGCTTTTCAGGTGGCCAGTTTAGTAGAAACAACTCGAATACAATGTTAATGGATAAATCTGGGTGAGCCTTGCAGGGGTTCTAACGCGATCGATATCCCGGAGAAAGATCTCCCGTTGTGACCGACTATTACTTCCTCTTCGATATTTTTTCGGCCAATAAATATATTGAAAAGATTTTTTTCTCCGGTTTTATAATTTTTCAATAAACATTTGTCTGTACCAATCTCACAAATTTTAAACAAGCTTATAATTTAAAATATCTTCAATCAATTTTTTCCTTATAAATGAAATGAAAATAAATACTCGCGATAATTCGATTGAAAATCGAATTCCCATAATTTCTCTCTCGAACCTCGTGGACGAAAAGAGTCACAGAATTGCAACGCGTTTCCGGTTCGGCGAGTATCACTCTTTTATATATTCGCGTTGATTGGAAAAGTTGGTAAGTACGCATGATCGAGAAAAACAAAGAGCACGTAGCGTCTGGCTAAAATAAAAATCTTTTTCTCTCTTCGTTCAACCTCTGGATGCTTAGAATCGTTGACGTTGGGGTTATGCGAGTTCATGCATTTTTTTCGACTAGAGATACGGGTTTAATTGTGTACAGGACGTCCCAAAATTTGTACTCCTGATGAAGAGGATCGGTAGATCGTAAAATTCTACAGAGAAAATGTATTTTTCTATTATTTGTTAAAGTACATCGTTGATGGGAAATCGACGATTGAGTGACGGCGAATTTAGTATCCTCCCAGTCTACGCTTTCTCTGTTAACGAACTTAATCTCAATTAATTACTTTCTCATCAACGGCGTATCGAAGAAAAAAAATGGCTAAGGATTTTTAGCTTTGGAATTGAGTCGTCTGCATTTGTCTTACAAAATTTCGATGCGATTATGGGACACGGGGTGTGTATTTAAGCAAGATTTTTGTATGCAGATGCCGGAGGACTGATACGTTCGTCTGAGAGCATTCGCGTGGGAGTATTTTTATTTCGGATAGAATATAAACATACACTTATCAAACGATAGGATAATATAATGATCGGAGGGAATTACGTGGCCTCGTAATCGGGCTAGGCGACTAAATTTTCCATTCATTTTTCGTTTTTTATTTCTAGTGAATTAATTTAAATATATATTTAGGTTGCACGTGACGGTAGATCGGATTATAATCGTGCAAGGTAGATCCAAGTATGCGGGTTACAAGTTTGCCCTCCGGGTGATTCACGATAGCGATTAATTGTTGGCCCGCAGGCTAACGACAATCACAGAATTTTACATTGCGCCCTCTCCTGCTTCCCTCCTCCCTCTTCATCAAGTTTCGCTAGGGCAATCGGTCGTCTAACTCGCTCGGACGTTGTCGCGATTAAGTGTGAATATTCAAATTTTACTGTCGCTTACCCAGGTGTCCCACTTTTTCAGGTTTTGCGACTCAAAATGATGAAAATAAATGGAATTCTTTGAATTTAGAACGATTATTAATTCCGTCGTTATTAAGGGGAGCAGCGGTTTAACTCAAACGCGTAAATTCCACGTGTTCAAGGTCTCGTTTCAACTGGATTATTTGTAAGATGATTCATCGGTAAATTATTTGTAAAGACAATAGAAGAAAACTCGGATAAATCGTTTGCCCCACTTTGACACTATCGCGCCGCTTCTTCAACATTATTCCTAGTTTTCGCAGTGACATAAAACACGAACCGAGGACGACGCCGGGGCTCCCAGAACCGATCGCGACCTGGTGCAAAACGCATTTGCTGTCACACCGAAACGTCACTTTCTCTTTCCAAAACGAAATAGGCATGCTCGCGTCTCTGCAAATCGATTAAACAACGATATATGTCTATACATTTACACATTGTATATCTATACTCGATCACGATAATTGGATGCCATATTAGAGGCTGATTTCGATGCCGATAGTTTTCAAATCGACCGTGTCTCGATCTTTAACGTCAACATTGATGAGAGCATTGAATTTCGGGCAAATAAATGAATCTGGGAAGCACGATCATTTGATTTCGGCTCGTTCTTACCGATTTTTTAATGCTCGTCGTTCGAAAAGAAGATTAAAAGTCTCCGATCGAACGTTATAACAACGATTATAGTCGAATTTTTATTAAATTCTTGAACATTTTGTAGCCTCGAAATGAAATAATTAATAATAATTATTATTAACGAGTATTATAGACTCGTTTATCGTTGATATTCTTGGCCTTTGAATCACTTGAATTATTTTGAAGTAGTTAAACGTTCGGAGCCACCGGACAATTAAAACAATTTCCATAAGATTGGGAACCAAAATTCGCCGCCTATTTTCACCCCTCGCGCATTCTCCAGGCTCGCGGGAAATTTAATAAAAGCCCACCGGGAAGTCTCGACGTCCCACGAGCGTTTCCTATATTTCAAACTCCAATATAAAATAACATAAGCAACGAGAAGGATAATATGATAATTCAGAGGATTTAAAAAAATATTCTACTATGGAATGGTCTTAAATTTTCTGCTCATTTTTCCATCACTATCGCCACACAATTTAATATTCGTCGCTGATTTTTCACCAACTTAATTTGCACTTCTACCATTCAATTATACAATAATTAAATTATCGATTTTTTTCAACTTACCTTCGGAAAATCAAGAAATTCAACTTCCTCGATCGTTTTCAACAGCCAAAAATCACACGTGACTATCGTAACTTTACGTTTCCTCGTACAGTAACGATATTTCAAACAATAATCTCGCGTTTATTGTTCGTCGATCAAATTAATGACAATTCTCTTCACTGGAGCTCATTTTTCCTGTCAAAATAGCTCTCTTGATCCGCGAGACTAATGTAACGGTCAAAAAGAACGTTTAAAGTAATTAGTATGCGCGCGTGGTTCTCACACCATTTCTATATATCTATATGTCTATATAAACACAGATATATCAGAATATATAGATATATAAATATAGATTCATGTGTAGCCAAAGGGAGCAAGGCAAAAGAGAAAAGTGACCAACTCCTGGCGACTAGTAGTCGAAGGCGTGCACGGCCAGACTGAGACTTCTCTTTTGCTACATTCAAGTCGCTGTCACCAGAGAACAGGGCCTCTATATACATATATAAAACCGTATATAAATATACAGGCCGTCCGAAAATTCGTATTAAACATTTGCAGGACACGTAAATCCCAAAATTCCAAAGATAAAAGTTCTTACTCATATTTTTCTACGATCTAGTGCTAATGAGATATTTAGTGGATTTTCGTAAGCGCTTGTCTGGCGTGTGGATTAAAAGAGGAGGCGTGGCTTGGCGCAGAGCTATAAGGCTCGCGTCTATCCGCTGCGTTTAGAAGCGCAACGTGCGATTCCCCCACTCTACGCTTCTTCTGGAAGCTGCTTCTGATTGGCTCTTATTAATTCTTTGATAACTTGTTACAGGTTTGCTCTTGAGTTAAATTATTATAGAGTTTTCTTTTTGAAATGATGTCGAGTGTTTGATTCCTCAATGGTCAGCCTGATTTTTGGGACACTTTATACATTTACTAGCACCAAGTTCTTCGTAAGGTCTTCTACTTGCTTGCTCATGGTGGTATAGTCTCGTTATCCTCTCCTGGGTTCGTAATCGTACTTTGTGTGGCACAGACGAGACCGCCCATGGCTCAAACGGCAATGGTACCCTATCAACACGTAAACTATCCTCCCTCCCTGCATCCCCAGCTTTCCTTCTCTTTCATCTTCCCATTACCACTTCTTATATTCGTGTGATTTTTGCCCATTGCCCGAGAGACTTCATCCCTCGCTCTCCAATATCAACCTTTCCAAGTTTTCTCGTCTCAGGACACATTCGAGCCCGAGGATAGTTCAGGAAAAGTGCATTTCCATGCAGTCTTTAGGGGCCACATAAATAACCAGACGTTTATTCGAAAAAGTATCACATTTTTTTTAGATTTCGATACAAAATCTTTTTCTATATATTATTTATTTAGAAATTTAACGACTCTACATTATTTCGATACATTTAAATTGTAACTTACACGAAAACAATTATTTTGTTTGTATGGATTATTTTTATTTCTTACAACGATCGACGAACGTGCAAAATTTAACAGCAATATTTTCAATTTTAAATCGGATTACAATAAAGATCTTAACACGGATAAATATCCCATCGCAGTTTTCAAGACCTGTGTTAATAAATTCGTTCGAGAGTTAGTGATTTTCTCTTATTGTGCTATTAAATCGAGTCATTTTTTATATTTAATGTTAAAACACTGTTTTTATTTGGGAAATAATATTACCTCCGTCAAAGTACTGAGACAAAATATCCCAAATTTGCCAGCTGTCAAACAAAGCGGTTTTTGCGATCTTGCCATACAAATTATTATAACACGTGCCTTTTTCGATGGCATTTTGTACCATTCGCAGTCGTAAAATGCGTTGCAAACGTTTAAGCTCTGAAATAAAAAATAAAAAAAAGAAAAACAAAAAAATACAAACAATCACATTTTTAAGCCAATTTAAAAATTACTCGATTATTATGAGAACTCGATTACCTCTGTAATTAAGCTCTCTCCGACCGTACAATGAGCGTAAAGAACAAGCAGAACGAGAAACGCGAATGTTATGAATGTTACCAAATCAGCGTTTTGTCCTTTTGCAAAATTCTATAATAATTAGCAGTTTATTTTTAGCACAGACATTTTTTTTGTATCAATTATATTGGGAGAATATATTTCTAGGCGAAATAACAATCGAAGAAATCCTAAAGAATATAATTCCTAAACCGGAGAATAAAAAAATATAAATTAGGTAAATTATAAATCTGAAATTTTTTATTTAAACAGAATATTGATATTTAGCGATTTGAAAAAATTCGGAGAAAAATTTTAATATTCGTTCGAATTTATGAACAATGGCATTCAATGAAAAAAATGGTCGGTAATACAAACTCGGAAGAAAGAATTTCAGAAAATGGAACATGTCCATAAAATTGAAAAAAATCTCACGAAAATTGAGGAAATAAGACAAATTTCATTCCGGCGTAAGACCATTAAATGGTAATTTAATTGATAATAATTTATTAATTTATTTAATTGATAATAATTTATTAATTTATTTAATTGATAATAATTTAATAATTTATTTAATTGATAATAATTTATTATAATTGATTTTTTTTTTATTTTATTTTAATAATTTTAATAATTTATTTTAATTGATAATGATTTAGTTGATAATTTTTTTCGTTTAAACAATTTATTTATACTTTTCCAGTATTATTAAGTTCTGTTCAAATAAAAATGTGGGCTTGTGGTTACGTATGTACGAAATATCTTTAACCCTAGAACCTCCACAATCTATTTTTACCAACGTAAACCCCACTCTGGGGTAAATAATTACCCCAACTTTCTCTTTAGCATAAAATGTTCCTCGTATGCGATAATAAGGTTTAATTGCATACCATTCTCTTCGTTCTTTGATAACAAAGAGAATGGTGTACGATAAAGTTGCATTTTGTAAATATTTAATGGTGTAAATTGTATAAAACCGAAGGATGGTTTTAAAAAATTTGTTCGAGAAGGAAATTTGATATTTTCATGGGGTAACTAGTTACCCCGTTGTGGGGTTCTAGGGTTAAGAACGAACCGTTAAAACCTGGTAACCCAGAATACAAACAAGAGAAGTTGCCCCGATCAAATGTCCTAAAAGAGTTTCACTGAAAGCCTCCTGTACGATAGTCCCCATTCTGAAATTAAATATTGAAAAATTAATGATTAATCAAATTAATATTAACCTTAAGGCGCTATTAGAGTTTGAACGCTAAAAAAAAGGCTATTTTTGGGAATTTTTTCTGGGCATGTTGTTAAAAATATTGAAATAAAACTTGTTGGGGATGACAAATCTAGTCTTTATTTACATACAAAATTTTTTTTTTATTTATTTTATTACATTTTTATATGCAAAAACTGCACTTGAACAAAGCGCCTCGAGAAGTAGGAGGCGAACGGTCTCCATCATATCTCAGGAACGGCTTGTCTGACACCAAAAAAACAAAGTGCGTTAGATCAAGTATAACTTCAGGTAAGTAATGACGCTTGGATATTAATTTTTATCGATAAATAACAAAATGGCGGATAAAAACAGAAAAAAAATAAAAAACACGTTTTTTTTCACTGTTTTTTGTACAAAAAAGATATTAAAAATGTAATATAAAATCAAAATTTTAACTTCATGGAGCCTTAATTTCTAGGAATATATATGTAGAATATGTGATTTAAATTTCATAAGGATCGGTCACGTAGTTTTTGAGATCTCGTGGAGACCAATTTCAATAATGGTGTTTCGAGAAAAATGCGTTCAAAGTTTTTGGCGCTCAGGTACGCGCGCTGAGGTACTCGTGTAAAGGACGCTGAAAAATATACTTAGACTGCTCCGATCGTTTTGAAATTTTTACACAACCATATTACATGTATATACTTTCGAAAAATGAAAGAAAAAATCGATTTGTCAAAAGTGTCAAACTCTAATAGCCCCTTAAGCCAACCCCTACAACGGGGTTGAAATCGAGCCCAATTATTTCTAGTAAAAACTTCTTTTTTTCCATTTTTTCGGAACTTTTTTTCGTTTTATAGAGTTTTTATCATGAAACATTCACCAGATGAGATTGTATCATACAATATTCTCTTCGTTATCAAAAAACGAAGAGAAAAGTGGATAATTAACCGTTTGAGGCATTAACCCTTTTTCCCTTACGTACGATTTACTTGAAAGTTTGCATGAACAGGTTTTTGTGGTCACTGATTACAAATTTGAACTAAGAATTCGAAAGTGAGCCAAAATTTTTACTCAATAATATTATTAATTTGGATCTAATACAGAAACTGTTAGTATTTCTACATTTTTTTTTACAAATACCACAAACTGTTGTTTGCCATCGTGATTCTCATAGCAGATTAGTGGAAAATGCATTTTTCCACGAAAAAATATGATTTTTGATTATTTTTTAATCCATGGTATTAATGCAATTGACAAATAATGAATGTACATATTTTTTATACATTCATGAATGTTATACGGATCATGTACAAATAAAAAAGCTGGTATTTGTATTGGTAAAAAAACTACAAAAATAAAAGGTTGGACCTCGTAAGTCCCACCATGGTTCAAAAGGTTAAATCTTATAATCGCATACGAGGAACATTTTATGCTAAAGAAAAGATTGGGGTCGTTTCATTCATGCGAATACTAGATTTACAAAAAAATTGAAATCAATTGCACAATTTGTTCGACGTTTATTTTGTTGTTTTACCGATAAAAATCGTCGGTACTTGTAAAAGCACGAGTTGTAAAATCAGAAGTGATAAAAGTCGTTAAAAGTCAACCGTTTAGTGGATTCGATGAAAAAATTATTTATTAATAATATTATATGAGAAGAGCCTGAGAAATTTTCATCGACTTTGTACAATTTTCAAGGTTGATTCACGGTATCGCCTTAAAAGAAATTGGAACAACATTCATATTCTGTCAACGTGAGTCAACGACTATTAAAAATCTTACTGCAATAATCGATTGTGATCCTTGACAATGTCTCGAAGCTCCTTCTCACAAAAATCGGCGTCACTACTTATTTTCGATATGCGCATTGCCAAAATAGACATTTGGCCGCAAATGTGGAAAACGAGAGTGACCATAAGACAGTCGGCAGCACTTTGGCCAAAACCACTAACGAACACGAAAGGCAATTGTGACAAATAAGTGTATAAGTAAGTTTGATCATCTTCAATTTTATAAAAAACGTGAAATCTGTACGGCAATTCGTACGTAGCACTCGCATTGTCTGGAATAACAATGGACAAATCTGTAATAAAAAAAAGTTGTCTCAAACGATCGTGGAAAAGAGTTTGTATTAACAAATTTGTTCGTTGAATCGTTTTATATTAAAATTTGTTGAGATTTCGAAAAATAGATCTTTTTATAAATTAAATCCAAATTTATATGATTTACTAACCTTCAGGAGGTTTGGCTGTAAGTGGTTTGACGTAATATGACGAAGCAGTTAGAACGACGAAAGCGGAGAGAAGCTTAACGAATAATTTCGATCTTTTATTGTATTTAATAAAAGCATCGCTCTCCTCGATAGTTCTATATTTACGAGAATCAAAATCTCTGAAAACTTGGTCGATCACTGTTCCAAGAGGTTTGTTGTAACGTTTCAACATTGCCATACGAATGAATATCTGAGAGAAGGCCATATTTTCCGTAAGATTTTCAATAACGTGCTCGAAATTATCGATAAAAAGGCACAAATCCAAATATTCCATTAACATGTGATAACAAAAGTAGCCAAAATTTATTCCAAAGCGAATTTCACTCGGATTTTTTGGCCAAATACCCAGGACTGTTAAAAGCCATTTGTTCCAGGACAAAACCTTTGCTGCATCCTCGAATTCTCTTTGATCCTACAGCAGTTGCATCAACAAATAATTATTTTCTTTTTTTATTCACAATTTAATACATTATTCGCTTTTTTTCATATGCTCATAATTAATATGACACGATTTAACATCTATAATTAAATTCTCCAATTGAGTACTTTAATATCCAGAGCCAAATCGAAAAAATAATTAATTTAAAAAAAAAATCCTTCAATAAGCCTTTTCATAATTTTACGATTCGATTAATAGACGTAAAAATAATTATATTAACCGAGAAAATACAGAATTTTAATATTTCTACTCTCGAAATAACGTTTATTCGGTTCACTTCCTCAATAATGATTTCTCAAAATTGTACCATAATGAATAATCTTTAAAATCTAGAAATAAATAAAATTCTTTCTAAATAAACAACGAAAGAAATATTAAATTTAAAAGTAAGAAGCGTTTTTGTGACTCTCACCCGAACAGCAACGGTCGACATGTCGAAAGGTATTTTCGCGTTGCACACTATTTCCCGACCGATAGATTGTTCGAGCTTCAATAAAAAACGTTACCTTTTTTATTCTTATGGAAACATTTGCTTTCTATAGAAAAAGTGTCCCCCTGTGCACCAGATGGTTTACGTATGATTAATGCGTTTTATATGGCCTGAAGATTATCGAGAGCATAGATTATGCACGCGATAATCTATGCACGTACAGCAGCTATTATTCTGAGGAATAGAGGCACAAAAGCACCATTTCATTCGTACTTTCGATCAGAATAAATATTCGCAGGTTGCTGTACGTTTATCGTCTGGAATTAATTATAAATAAATGCTAACTCCTCGATCTATTGTTCGAGGCAAAAAAACTTATGCGCAGGTCTACAAGGGGCAGAAAAGTTGAGTGCATAATTTTTATGCCCTGTAAATACAGCCTATCCTATCAATGATAAAATATAATTTACTGTCGGCACGAACTTTTCACATCTCTATCGAGCCCTCGAAGAAAAAACTTTTCTTTTTTTAACTGCCGTCCAAAACTACCAATTTAAAAAGCCACATCATCTCTCTTCAAAGTTCCCCGACTCAGTAATTTCTCCTACATCGCTTCAATAAAAATATCTTTGTTTTTTGATCGAGAACTTTGTAGTAAGACAAAAATAGCGGTTTTTACTAGTGCGCGGACGATCGAAGTGTTATTTCACGTGCTGTATACACCGAGAAAATATTCCACGATATTTTACTGTGTTATTACACTTTTGTGGCACTATGTCAAACAAAATGAGAAAAAATCGTGTATTGTAATATAAATAGGAAAATTTACGAGAAGTCAATATTACAGTGATTTACAGTCGAGAAACGGTGATGAAAGCCCAATTTTTACTGAACACTGAGCTTAAATATTCGAGAACTGTATTTCATTGCGTATTTATGAAATTTTACACATAAACACAGCAAAAAGCCGTAAAAATTCTATCAAATTTTTCACTTTTCAATTTTTACTTCGTTACTTCGTTAAGCAAAACGAAACGCCCAATATATTAATCTTTGTATATATACTTGTGCAGTATTTTGAAAGTGCGAACGAGTCTACAATGAATTGATCTCAATAAAATTTGGTTGCTCTGGAAATAAGGGGAGCATCGTTAAAAAAAAAAAACAGAACAGAAACTTTGGAGAATTATTACAAACTTTATTTTTATATTTCTTATTTATATTATTTGTTTTTTATCTCTTAACGATACGTAATAAAAGCTTGTAATTAATCACAGTACGTTTAACCCCAGCTACACACTACGGGGTCCAATGGACCGACAGCAATACCACATTTTCACTTTTTTTTACCACACGCCTTTTCATAAACGTTATAGCTTTTTATCAAACGACTTTTTGGCTTTACTGACTGCTTCTCCGGATTGGTCGGAGTCTGGCGTTTTGATTTCAATACAATTAAACCTCAATAGGCGCGTTTGTTACAATGCTAGAGAGCAATAAAATTTCTCGGTCCAATAGACCGATAGTGTGTAAGTAAGGTACTAAAAGTTATAGTGTGTAGCTAGGGTTACTAATAGTCGCTTGAGTAGATATTTGGTGTACCGTACGATTTGTATGTTGCCTTGGGAATTAGTTCAGTCAGATCATTCATCGCTTACTCCCTTACAGTTTATTAATGTTCTTGTGTTAATGTTTACATTTTTAGTTATATTTATAATGGATGTAGTATCAGAAGTTATGGCGTTGGTAAACGCAACTATGCTTACCACATGGTACCGGTCTTTTACAGCTAATAGTATTACATTGAGACTCCGATTTAAGGACCAGTGATGGGACCAGCTCCGCATCACACTTACGCACAGTTCGTCTTTCCGTCTTTGCGCACCTGACGCAAGGCCAGATTGGACCGGGTGCTTTCCCACCGAGCGCAGACCGATCGATATTCGACTCATTGTGGAAGAAATTTCATCAATCGGGGTCCCTTAAATCGGGGTTGCAGTGTACGTTGGAATAATAAAACTACTGCTATAGTCGTTTAAATATTTGTTTTTAAGATAGTAAGGAATACGCGGAACATGAAATGACAAGAAAAAAAATAGTCGTTAAATAAAATAAAATTATGTGAGACTCGATTTTCTATCGATCAGTCGTGGCTCGACGAGTTGGCAAAAATTGTATTCGACCGTGTCCTTTTTCTCTTCTTGAGCCTCGGCGTCTGCAAGAGAAAATTTTCCTGAAGGGCCTTCGATCTCTTCCTGTCCCCCTACAATTGACAAAAGCTTATTAATCGTTTACCCTGGGAAAACCAAACACGAAGGAAATTATTAGAGTGAATTAACTCACTGAGAATTTGGAAGGTGTACATCATTTTTTTGGAACACCAGGATAAAGTTTTTGCGATTATGTAGGCGGATAATTCGGGCGTGTAATCGTTTCCCATTCGCAATACCTGCCAATCAACAGAATCGTTTATTGATTTTTATTCACGGGAATAGAAATCGCTGGTAGTTATCCTCATTAATTAACCCCTCAGCGGTCGCGCTACTTACACTTTAAACGTGTACAGTTTCAAGTGCTTAATTTGATAAATATGGATTTGAAAATAATATCGCCATAGTAATTGGGACTTTTAAACATTTTTTATTTCTCGAAAACCATAAGTTCAACGATTATTGATATTATAAAAAAAGAAATGATGAAAAAATAAAAAAGACAAACATTAACTCTTTTATCATACAGAAAAATACATTTGAAGAAGGTAGAAAAACTTCAAATCCTCATGGTATTTGAAATTTTCGAGATATTATCGTTCTAATAGAAATGTGAGAAAAAGTCTCATAGCGCGACCGTTAACGGGTTAAAAGTTGAGCACTGATTTTTCGGTGGAAGAGGCTAATATCGATTTTCAATTGATTCCCTCCTCATGAATTATTAATTCTTAATATCGATGAAGTGGCGCATTTTTATCGCGACGCTGTCAGAACAGCTAGAAATTAAATAAAAATAAATAAAACCAATCGTATTGTAGTGCATGAAAATTTTTATCAAATGATAAACTGTCATAGACATCTTGAAAAAAAATTGCGATGTTTTTCTTTGGATCGAAACAAAATGGTTCTAAATTTTGTTGAAAAACAAAGATCTCCGGTAAAAGTGGTATTCAAAGTTCAGTATACACAGCTTTGGGGTAAGATAAAGTAAGAAAATTTGAAACAAAGAAATTACTTTGAAAGCGATGATGTCGCCGATTTCCGTTGCCGCTGCGAGCGTCGGATATTCTTCCGGTTTCAGATTTGAGTACTTGCCCTTCAAGTCAACATTTTTCTTTGTTTCCTCGTTGTCGGTGAGTGTTTCAGAGCTGTTGAGGGCGTTTAGTTTGTTCGGGGCGAAAGTAAGCGGGGAAGAGCAATTCTTCAAGTCAAGAAGACTCGAAAGTTTGGCAAACTTTGAATTTTTAAGAGAAGGTAAAACCGCGCCGTTCGAATTTATTTTACTTTCGTTCGTCGCGGTAGCCAGTTCGTCCGTTGGTGTTTGGGAATTGTTGTCCAGATTGTCAAATCGAATGTGCGTGCTGGTGCTGGGTAAAATGAACGAGCTGACGACTTTTGGCTTGTTCAACTTTGGTTCTTTTTCATTATTTTGGCTTCGATCTAAACTTTCGTCGAGCGTTTTTTCTCCTTGTTTCAAGGACTTCTTGCGACGAGTTCTTTTGCGCTTATGCGGAGGTGGAAGACTGAAATCGACGGTACTGGAATTCGTATCCATCGTACTGAAATTCGTATCGACGCTGTCGTCTTTCAGCTTGAAATCTGAGCCACTTTCGATCCCCGTAACATCCATTATACTGTGATACATCGTTGCATCTGATTTATGGACATCTAGATGGAATTAAATGAAGATGAAATAATAATATTTGTTGACCATTTATTTTTTAATTTTTTTATCAAAAATCTCTAATGAACTCGCTACCAACCGTTCGGCAATCCATTCTCTTTGTGCTTTCTTTTCACTTGATAAGAAGCGACATCGTCCGTAGACGTGTCTTTTACAAAACCATTTTCCATGTCTGATGACGGTAACGACATTGTTGACGTCGCTTCGTTACTCATGCCAGATCCAGGTTCGACACTAGAAATTTCAAAATTAAACTTCCTATAATTCTTTTAATTTGCATCATGGATCATTCGTACATTTATTGTGAATTAGTTGTCGTTTTTTTCACAATTTCTAATGCCTGCTAAATAGGAAAAAAAAATCTGACCTATCAAATTTTCTCAAACAATAAGATTTTTGCAAATTTTTATTTTGAACTATTTGGCTTTGTTTCGATCAGCCGTTCAAAATTTTTGATCGACCTTAAAAAATCTTGTTATGAATTAGTTTTTCTCTTGTTGAAAATCTTTAACGACTTAAAAACCTTGAAATTGTTCAAAATTTTTGATCGACCTTAAAAAATCTTGTTATGAATTAGTTTTTCTCTTGTTGAAAATCTTTAACGGCTTAAAAACCTTGAAATTGTTTTCTACAGCTGCAGCCCCAAAAATGGATCATGGGCTTCAGACGTTCCATGGACTTTGTCGTTATGAACAGAATAATCTAATAAAATTCATGGCTTTCAAGTATTAGAAATTTCCTTTTTTTTTTAGACTGTGTCTAGCTGTCCGGATACCGGACGAATACAAGACTGGTATTCGTTCAGATATTTGTCGAGAATGCGATTATAATTGTTTTATTTAACTTTTCTACAGTATAATGGTATATTGAAACTCCCTCGTACGTAATTTGTACGTAATCCATTCGGATATACAATTTGACAGTTTTCATTTATACCTGGATGAATAATCGCATATAATTCGTCCGGGAAAACGATTCTCAATGGATTTTGATGGATGAAAAATGAATGAAAATTTATAACTACAGTGGAGAATACTTAGTTTCCTTCAACTATAGTGGGGAATATTCAAAGTTTTTTCAAATGTAACGGAAAATTTTTTCGGTATCCGGACGACTAGACACTGCGTTTTTTTTATTGCTCACGGAACTTTTGATATTTACAAAAAGATTCCGATGGTAAAAGAAAATTCAAGCCAAAGAAACTTAGCCTGATTGTGAACATTTATTTATATTGTCGGCCGATTTCGAGTTTGTTAAATTTCGATACGATTGTCGAAAAAATTCCTTGGCCAACAAAGATCAAGGCATCTGAGTGACATGGCTATTTTTTCGGTTTAATTTTTGAAAGTATTTACTAAAAGAAATAATCTTCATACACAATAATTTCATTTTCATTGAGCACGCGAACGTCCTCAGCCGGCGGCAAATATTCATTGCCATTTAATAGAAGATGAAACGGTTCGTTGATACCGAAAACCTCTTGGATGTGACGTTTCAGATGACTAATAAACCAAACATTAGTGCTGTTTACGTAAATCCAGCTGAAGCGACGAGCATCTTGATGGTACTTTGATAAATCAACTTTAACGCGATAATTCGAGCGGCTTGTCATTTTCTTTGTTTTATTTGACACAAAGAGAGATTATTTTTTGTAGTTTTTAGGTTATATTCGAAGCGCACCGCGTGCTTTTCGCGGCAGTGGGAATCACCCCTCTAGTGATAATTCTTGGTAATTGATGTTGCAGTTTTGCGAAGTAGGTGGTAAAATCGGAAAGGGTGGTTCCGGGGTTCTTTTGTAATTGGTACGTAAAATTGCCACAAGTGGCGCTAGTGGACTTTTTCACGTAGCGAATAATCCGGGACCATCTTACGTGCAAATTTTGATCGAAGGTAAACAAACACAATTTCTGAATACAAACACAAGTTCTGAATAGGGACCGTGTGTGAGCTATGGAGAGCAGCACCACCGCCGATGTGCGCGCTCTCTCGTGTCTGAATCTGCAATTTGTGCGGTGTTATTTTGGCTTTGAATGATAGGAATAAAGACAAATCTTACGATTAATAATGTTAAAAATGATTAATTAATTAATTAACGTCTTCGAATAACGCGCGCCAATCTCGGACGGCCTGCACAAATCTAGTGCCACCGTACTCCGACAGCGGCGCTCAACGTTTCAGTTACATGGCCGTATGGTTTAAACTCATCAGTGAGGCAACCGGAGCCAACCAAACCAAATCTAATAATAAATAATGTTAAAAATGAGCAACTAAGGTTTTCAGCTCGTGATTAATGACCGTGCTAAAGCCTAAAATTATATAAAAATTAAAAAAAAATGTGGCTGAAGATATATTTCAAATGTCGTAGAAACACAAAGCACGGGCGACGATTCGGCCATATAATTCATTCCGTTTGTTTCTCGCTCTTTCATGCGAAATGGACAGCGCTCTCGGGAAAAGAATAGTATTTCAAAAATGGTCAATCTTCTCGAAACCAAAGTGGTGTGTGAAAACTGCCCTGCATTTACCAATGTCTTTTTGATGAAGAAAAACAAACAAATCAATTTTGTATCATAAATCAATTAAAAAATCTTGCCACCCGCGTATACGTGCTTTTGATTACTTAGCACCTAGCTAATGTAGAAATTGCCCACTTCGTGGCGTTGTAAGCGCCGCGCACGGTCCCTATACAGTCATACGATAATTGCATATAATCGCGAACACACATTTATGTTTGTAGTTTGGGTCACCGTGAAGCATTAGCTAGGCGCAATTTTTTTTTTTTATTGCAAAAATGTGTTTAACGACTATAAATAATTCGGGAATACGTTGAGGTAGCATAAATTCCGTGAGTAAATCGTAACCTTCGTAATGATTGAAAAGGAACTGAAATTTTCGCGTGTTACGAAGTCATAAGCGCGCCCACGTACTGATTTTTTTTTTTTTTTTTTATTGTTATTTCACAGTAGTAAGAGGTAGTAAGTTTTCTCCAAGTTTCACGGACGGTGAGTGAGAGAAAAGGAAGAGCCCGAAAATGAGAGTGATAGAAAGGGAAAAGAAAAAGGCGCATGTGATTTGTGCTTGAGTGGGTGTTTTTTTTTTTACCACCAATATCGTCCAAGAGACGCGAGAGTGGAGAGCATTAAAGTTGAGTTACGAAATGGCTTTTGACAGTCGTCAATTATCGTGTATTAGTGGTTGTGACCGCCAAATTTTTATATTTCGTTCTCGCAATAATTAAATCATAACTCGGGTTAATGCCTCAACTATTCGGTTTCATCTTCATTTTTCTTCGCAAGCCTTCAACGAGATACATAAAAAAAATGAAAGCTTCATAATCCCTGTCGCGAGGTTTACAACACGGGAGATTGTTCTCAGCAGCTTTGGCGACCAGTGAAAGTTTTATAATTCTCAGTGTTTCGATCTAGTGAATTTACACCCCAAAGTCCGTTTTACATAGTTGCTCGTCAATTAACCTTCAACCTTAATGTTAATTCCTGTGCAACGTTATTTTCAAGTTATTCATTCTTGTATGGGAGTGTCTCGAAAGTGCGAAAAAAAAAAATTTCGGTTGAACGCGTAAAAAACGGAATATAAATGATCGCGACTATTCTTTCCAATTGAATTGAAATCTAATTGAAGAAACACGAAATAAAATTCAGAAGTTTTATTTCCGAAGCCAAAACACACATAATGAACCAGTAGAATGAAAATGCTCCTCAAACAGGTGTCAACCACCAGTGTTCGAAAATCGTATAGAATCTGATCGGACTGTATAATTTTTAAGAAAAAAGGAGCAGGGGTTAAGAAATTTCGTGCCAAAGCTGAAGTTTGTGATATAAAAATTCAAAGAACCACAGCAATCGCTGCAAAGTTGGAGAACAAAAAAATCAAGGATATCGTCGAGTTACGACGTATCATGAATGTAAGTTTTCACAATTATATATTTTTTTTTTCTCTAGAAATTATTCTTTGTTAGTGAATTTGAGTAAATATCAGAGTTTGTAAATTGTAGCTTGTTATGAGAAAATTTGGGCAAACAGCGGCCAAAAGAAGTGGTGTTAAGCTCGCTTGATGCTAAAAAAAGAGAGAAATAGTTGGGGGAAAAAAATAGCGACTGTCGGAGTTACTCTTGTCTTGGATGTAGAGAAACGAGAGAATAACTATTTTGAGAATGCCCCGCTCCACATTATTCTTTGGCGCATAAGCCAAAATATCTTCTCACATGAGCTTGAACGATTAGCGCTATTACGCAATCGATATACTTGCCGCATTGGCAGAGGCCAACGTTTTTTAAAGGAACTTCCGGAGAAATGACAGAAGCTCAATGTAAATAGAATATTTTGTACCGGCCTTTGCCGACTTGAGAGTGAATTTTTCTTTTTTTTCTGCGCAGACGTAACTTTTGCTTAGTAATGACCCGAGTGTCCATGAATTAAGTCTAACAATTATTTTACTGTGCCATTTTTACTCATATATACATAAGAGTTTAAAAAACTGTTAGTAAGATCAAGCAGTTATTGTGAGTTGTTGAAAAAATGTGGGGGTCGATGGGCAATGAAAGATTATAGTTTGCATACAGTCCTGTGAAAAATTTAAGAGCTCTTGTGGAATATTCATCTTTGGAGTAAAAAAATTACAATAAATTTTCATTCATTTATAAAATGCAATGTTTTTCATTACACAAATTCTTTAAAAATTTGTTTCTCTTAAAATTATCCTTGTCATACTTCAGCTATAAATTTTAATTGTTCTAGTTTATATTTTTACAAACTTTTTAAGTTTAGTTACATTCGCAATAGTTTGCGCAGTGAGACAAAAAAAGCCTCTATGATATTGTTAATATTATTCTATCAATCTCAGAACACTATATAATTGTTTCTTTTTCCTTTTTTTTGTTTTTAATAACTGTATTATCGTTTTCTTTGGCTGTTCGGTGTATAAACCTGAAACTTGCAGCGATCTGAAAAATTGCATCGAACAAGAGCTTTAACAAAAATAACATTATATTTTCCTTTCGCTGCTTTGTGTTCCAAATAGCTGAAAAATATTAGAACAAAAATATAAATCCTACAAGTATTGATAAATTGCTTATTTGTTGTAGGTGGTCCAGGTGGCAGGGAGGTGGTGTCGCGAGGGTGGCTGAATCGGCTACGTATACTTGACATGATCGAGAGTGTATCGCGACGAGCGCTGAGTGGCTCCAGTGGGAGCTACCACGTTCGTGGAGCCGAGCTGGCGCGCGATCGAAGATTAAAATCGCTATCGGCGACCGTTGTATTTCTTGATGACACTCAGCACACTTTCCAATTGGATGTTAGTTAATTATTCTCTTGAAAACTCAATAATCAATAGCGAAACACATTTTCTCTAGCAGTAACTTTTTTACAAAGACTAAAAAAAGACTCGAATCTTTGCTATCGAAGATAGAAGACTAAAGGAAACAAGGATGTGAAAAATACACTTCTATAAGTGTGTTTTTTACACCCTTGTTTCCTTTAGTCATTAATGGTAAAGTTCATAAATGATAAAATAGTCTTTGTATCGATTCTGTTATATCAAGCAGCAACAAGGTGTGTAAAAATATAAAAATAATAATATAATTATTTATTGATTTCAGAAAAGAGCAAAAGGCCAAGTTTTATTGGACCTTGTATTCCAACATCTGGAGCTTATAGAAAAGGATTATTTTGGTTTGCAATATGCTGAAAACGGTGGTACAACGTCTACGTGTCCAAATCCAGATGTCATGGTATGCTGAAAATCTTAAAATAAAACTGAAAATATGTATAAGCCACTGTTAGGATAAATAATTTGTGAAAATTTAAGATTATAAATAACGATTTTCTTTTTCGTGTAGCGCTGGTTGGATCCTGCAAAGCCTGTTAAGAAACAAATAAGAAGTAAGGGTAAAGATCATATTTCAGTTACTAAATTGAACGAACTGTGTGAAATTACACAAAATTAATTAGCTATATTTATTAATATGAAAATAGACAAAAAAATTCGTCACTTGTACTGAAGTTTAAATCACTCACACCTTTTATTTTTCTTCAAGGTGGCCAATTTTTCTTTCGGGTTAAATTTTACGTTTCGGATCCGAGCAAACTGCAAGAAGAATACACGAGATATCAATTTTATCTTCAAATACGAAGGGATATTTTGCAAGGCAGGCTTCAATTACCACCGAGCACAGCTTGTCTGATAGCCAGCTATACAGTTCAGTGTAAGAAACATGTTAATTCTCTCTTCCAATCAAAAATAAGCATTGTTACTAAAAAAATCCATTTAAAATTTCAATCCTCAAGAAATTCATTCTATTTCCGAATAAAACCGATCATTTCCCCATAATTCAAAACATTGACGTTTCCTTTCCGTCATTTTATTTTGCCCCTATGTGTCAATTCTATTAAAAAAATCAAACTCGAAATTTACAGCGGAATTAGGTGATTATCATCCGGAGGAACATGGACCGGGATATCTTTCGAGGCTACAACTTATTCCCGGTCAAACGGAAGAGATGGAGAAAAAAATATCTGAACTCCACAAACTGCACAAGTAAGAAAAAAGAAATACGAAATTTAAATATCAATAAATTAAATGAAAAATACATAAAGTGCAATCAGAGCCCTGGAAAAAAAGTAAGACCGAAAGCTTTTTTCTCAAAAACATAAACATTTGACTTTCTAATTAACTCATTTATAATTCGATTTGTAATTAACTCAAACTGAATGATAATCGTAGAAAAAACCACGATATAAATGTGAATTCTAAGGATTGATCATTTTATAGACACTTTTTTCGGTAATTTGTTTTTTTTCGATGTCATAAAGTCATTTTCACTGCGATGATTTTAATTTTTTTAATTTCATGTGTGTTCAGAGGTCAATTGCCAGCGGATGCTGAATACAATTTTCTGGACCATGCAAAACGGCTCGACATGTACGGCGTTGAGTTACATAAGGCAAGGGTATGCACGTTTTTGCTGTTGTCAATTGTAATTTCAAAGAACTTGTTTTAAATCCTTTGGCTTGTTTTTACAAAAAAAAAACAGTATTTTGTTGAGCATGATAGATATTTGAACGTTCTACGTGAAAAAGTACATTAAAAAGAATTCTAATGAACAATGTTTCATCGATAGATTAGACGTTCATCGTAATTATTTGTTGTTTAAATTGATAAAAACCAATCGTTAAAATAAACGAAAAAAATGACGTTTTTTTTTAGGATTCCACGAATAAGGAAATTCAGTTGGGCGTTACTTCCATCGGTCTCGTAGTATTTCAAAACAACATTCGTATCAACGTCTTCTCGTGGTCAAAAATCGTCAAAATATCCTTCAAACGGAAACAATTTTTTATTCAACTTCGACGTGAACAAGTGAGCTGCAAAACACATGGTTTCTAAAAAAAATTACAGTTATTTCAAAAACTATGTTACAGTGCATTGATGGTTAATTATAATAGATAATCGATTGTTAATCTACGATACTCTTCAATGAAAACACCTTTTGAACTATTTTATAATATTTGGTTGAAAAAATCTTTTTTTTTCTCTTCACAGTCCGAAAACTACGACACTCTTCTCGGCTTCAACATGCAGACTTATCGTAGCTCAAAAAATCTGTGGAAAGCTTGCGTGGAGCATCACACGTTTTTCAGGCTCCACAGTCCGAAAATGCGTCCACGGCGTTTTCCTTTGACGCTCAGTAGTCGTTTTACGTACAGCGGGAGGACTGAATTCCAAACAGTCGAGGACGGAAAGCACCGAGCCCGAGTGGAAAGAACTTTCATCAGGTAAAGCATTAAACCAAAAAAAAAAATAAGACCGACGAAAAATCGAACAGCTTCTCGTGTTGTTTTTTTAGTTTTCTTTATTCTTATTTCGGCTCACGCCATAGTCAATTTTCTTACGAGGCATTCTTCGAATAATGTAGTTCGTCTTTCGGCAGATCGCCGAGCAAACGCCTTGTGCATGGTGTTAATCAAGGTCCGGTCGTCGAGGAAAAGGGAAAGCTTTCGATGCCACCGGGACGGCCGCCACGTCCGTACGACAATAAAGTACAATCGTTGGGTTCGCGGGAACCACGTCAAGCCTGGGGAGAAGGAAATCCAAGTGACGAGTCAGTATAAAAATCAGTAAAATTTCTTATTCTTCAGTTTGAAAAATCGAATTCTTAACAAAATATGATCTTTAATCATTGCAACGTAACGAATTTTCTTCCTTTCAACCCAACCTTGTTCAAGCGTTATCAACCAAAAAACTGATCAGTCACGTGTTTAAGCCTTTCTTTTAAAAATCCGAAAATTTTTCGGATTTTTAAAATGAATTTTCGATCAAAAGTGTACTTTTGGGAATACCGAGACGAATTTGGAATTAATTTATTCGTTTAGTCGATAATCCTTTGAGCCATTCGGAAAATCGTTCAATCGGCTATAAATCTTCTTTATCTTAATCTCTGTATGTTTCATGTTGCTCGTTTCCTCATGCACGTTCACCTTCATCCCGCAAAACAAATAAAAAAATATCTATGACGAATGCGATACGCACGAATCTGGCTCGACAACACAGTGAGGGTGGTTTTGTGTCCCTCAGAGACGAGATAACGGGATCGCATACGCAAGTGGGGGGCGGCGGAATCGGCGGTGGTGCTTTCTCACCTGTTCTTGGATCTCGTATACTCAGCTATGTGGACGACGACACCACCACTGAGAGAAATAATTACGAAATTCCGGATTACAGCGAACCAACGAGTTCACCTGCGCCGCAGGTAATATTTTTATTAACGTTTTTTATTGTATTTTTTCTTTTAATACAACATTCGCATTTGTCTCATTTAAACCGACCAATAATATTAATTTATTAGTAATTGATTAATAATATAATATAATACGCTATTTTATTATGGAATATGATCATTAACGTTCGTCCCAAATGGGAAGGGCCAATTAGTTTCGATAAGTTGATAATGACGTAATTTTTATGGCATTGAATCTTGAATATGACTATTTTCCGTTTAACTAAATTAAAACTGTTTTTCCTTGTTCATTTTGACTGAAATTCCCTGTGATATTTTGGTGAATTTGGCCATTAAATAATAGTGCAATTACACTAAATTTTAGGATTGAAAATTAATACACGAACTGCTATTCCAAATTGCTGCACTTTATTCATAGTATTTAATCATTTGTGTTATTAAATTTGTTTACTTTTAAATACTCTTGTCAGTTATGAGATTATTAACGATAATTTCTATTAATTGCCAATTATTCATGATACTTCGTTATTTTTGTTTTTGTTACTTTCTGAAGGATCGTAGTTCGTTTACAACGATTATCTCGTTTGATAGATTGTATAATTTAATTGGAGTGAGTGACAAATTACCGATGAGAATTCAAACATTTTCGTGACATAACTGGCAAATTGGTCCCGTATGATTAATTCCAAAGATTGTGTGTGCGGTGAATGGATTTGTGAATCGATTTGAGGCATTTTGTTTTTGTATTAATTGCCACTATTATTTATTCATGAAAATCGAACCTCAATTAAACTCAATTATAAATTCGAACGAACTAAGTTGTTAAGCAATTCATGCTTTATGCAATTGAACGTAAATAGTTACGAACGAATCATTAGTTTTTTCTAAATCGTAACTGTTTCATTGATTATTCCGATAGTTAATTTCAAATAACTTTAAGTCGAAAATAAGAAGAAAAAAAAAAAATTTCATCCGTACGCAATTAAAAAATTATAATTCTGACATTTGAATTGGAACGATTTTCAAAAACACTGAAGCAACATGCAATTTCATTCGAAATCGCGAATAGAGATGTCTCTTTTTTGAAAATTATGTTGCCACACGAGGAGGTATTAAAACAATGAAAACTGCAATTAGATGACAATGCGCGCGAGTAACAATAATAATAAAATCATGATTTCATATTTTCGTCTTCCGTCATTATGTTATGGAAACAGGTGTGTTGCCTTCCGGAAATTTTGTATTTTTATCGTAACGACGAAGTGCGAAAAAATAAAAATAAAAATATAAACATGCGCTTTTTTAATTGATACGTGTGTTTTGCACATCTGGACACATCGATAATATCACTGCTGCTAAGAAAACATCGAGAAACGGCAGTCTGTATGTCTGCTGCGTGTGTGTCACTGCTTTGAGGACTGAGAAACGAATGACGCTTACTCATTGCGAATACAATGAATCCAATTTCCATAATGGAGTAACGCGACGAGCGGTAATTATTCCGTGGGCGTAACGGACGCTCGACAAACGGCGAGAAGACGTTGAAGTCTCCGAGCGTCCATTCGGACAACTCCTCCGCGTCTCGTGCCACTTTTTTTTTCATCTATCGTAGTGTTTCGTTCTGTATGATTGGAAACTTCAACGAAAATACTTCGTGGATTAG
The DNA here is from genome assembly GCA_963989365.1 of Rhimphoctona megacephalus. Taxonomy (NCBI): domain Eukaryota; kingdom Metazoa; phylum Arthropoda; class Insecta; order Hymenoptera; family Ichneumonidae; genus Rhimphoctona; species Rhimphoctona megacephalus. The sequence goes on along the minus strand of OZ022421.1, from coordinate 9,983,765 downwards.
TATCCGTAGAAAAATCTCGAAAAATTCGTCCGTTTTTTATCGTCTCGTTGCATCAAAACGCGGAAAAATAGTGTGTAAACAAATGATAATAATAATAATGTTTAACAGATACCTGAGGACGGTTTCGTGACGATACGATTAACGCCGGACGAGCAAGGCCGCTTTGGATTCAACGTGAAAGGGGGACAGGACCTTGTTATGCCCATCTTGGTTTCTCGCGTAGCTCCAAATACACCAGCCGATCGTTGCTATCCCAAGTTAAACGAAGGCGATCAGGTGAGAACAAAAAACTTCGATTTTTCGTTGTTTCTCATCAATCTTTCTTTCAGCTAAATATTAACAAAGTTTTTGTCTTCTTGACGCATTGTTCCTAAATCTCGAGCCTTTTTTTCCTTACTTTCTCTGACGTGACAACGTCGATTTATGGTCAATGGAAGAAAGTCTATGAAAGACAAATTGAGCTCTTGTAATTGTTCCCGTTATACTGTAAAATGATCGACGTTTGAAGATACTCGTTTTCGTTATATCCAGTCGAGATAGTACTTTTTATTTTGTAGTACAATCCTCTCATTGTGAATAAGTAAAGCCTCGTTTTTCTAATATTTAATTAAATTATTGAAATTTATTTTTTAGGTCGTTTACATCAATGGAATCGACGTCAATGGGATGCGTCACGAGCACGTTGTCGATCTGATAAGACAATCGCGGGACACGGGAGACGGTGAGCTCACACTGACCGTCAGACCCAACGCACTGGCTGGCACCGACGAAACCTCCGAAGAGGAGCCACCCTATAGGTATTTTGAAAAGTCAATTAAATTACGTTCGAATCTCACAAAATATGTTATTTAAAAAATATTAATGCAGGTACGTTCCGGACGCACCTCACGCGGCAGTGGGCTCCGATGCTCTAGCACAATCGATGCTCCTGCTTGCGGATGGTCTCGCAAGCGGAGCTCTAATCGCACAGTACGAGCAACTCTATCGAAAAAATCCCGAATTGACGTCCCTCGAGTCGAAAAAATCTGAGAACCAAAATAAAAATCGTTATCGCGATATTTCACCTTGTAAGTTACCGCGATTTAAATTGACTAATATTTTTTTAATTCCTTGTACCAGATTTTATATAAAAAAAAACAGCTACAAAAATGCAAATACTGAAGTTTTTACAATTTTGGACGCTATGGACATGAAACAAATGTTAATGGAATTTTTGGTCTATTCCAGATGACGTAACGCGAGTCATCCTCATGGGTTGTTCGAACGGAGACTATATAAACGCGAATTACGTAAACATGGAGATACCAGGCTCGGGAATAATAAATCGTTACATAGCAACTCAAGGTCCTCTCTCGTCGACCGTAGCAGATTTTTGGCAGATGGTACTCGAGGCTGGTAGTACATTAGTCGTCATGCTTACGACTCTCGTTGAACGTGGACGTACGAAATGTCATCAGTACTGGCCAGCTCTTAACGAAACTCTTACGCTTCGAAACCTCACATTGACTTCTACATCCGAAAAGATCGAAGATACATTCATTTTTCGTGAATTTATACTTCGCGATATAAACGTGAGTCTAAGCTATTTACAGAAAATATATATATATGTAATTTTCTATTATTATTTTATTTGTTACTGACGAATGTTGGAAAAAGTTATTAACGAAATCCTAACATAATTTTTCTCTTTGCTTAAAATTCTTCGAAATTTCAAAACTTTTCAATTTGTTTGAGCTTTTTTCTATACAATCTTCACCAGGATTAATCCCTTGGACTTTTAGAGTTATTTGTTTCAACATTTATAACAGTATACATAAAAATAATGAATAATAAATTGAATATTCTTTCTTTTTTAATTCTGGCGGTATTTATTCCCTCAATTCAAATGAAATTGTTTATTTATATTTTAATCATAATTGGTTTTTCTTTGAATAATTATAAATTGTCGTGAATTTTCAAGACCGCCGAAGAAAGGGATATAACGCACATGCAATACTGCGGCTGGCCGGATCATGGCGTACCAAGCGATTGGCGACAATTTACAACGTTTACGGAACGCGTAAGAGCGGCTCGTACTGGTATCGTCGAGCCCGCTGTCGTTCACTGTTCAGCCGGTATTGGCCGCACCGGTGTTCTCGTTCTCATGGAGACTGCTCTCTGTCTTATCGAGGCTAATCAACCGGTTTATCCATTGGATATTGTGCGATCGATGAGGGATCAACGAGCGATGATGATACAGAATGCTGTGAGCTATTTTCATAATTATTATTTTCATTTTTAATGACTCTTTTCTCATGACCAACATAGGCATGCAAAATGTGGATTGAATTTAAGGTAGTAGTCTCGTCACAGTCACGTTCAAAAGTTAATTTTCCGGCCAATGTTCGAAAAATTGGATATAATTTGCGGAATACTTTAAGGAAGTTCGCGCGAATCTAATGATAATCGGAAATTTCAACTTTGAGGGTTGAAATTTGGAAATATTATAGAAAAGTATACCGTACATCTATCACCGGAATTATTTTTGGATCCACCGTCTAGTTTTGAGTTTATGAAAATCACATTTTTTGAATCCTTATACATAGGCTCTTATGTGATTTTCATAAATTGTTTTCTTGACAACTAGACGGTGGATCCAAAAATAATTCCGGTGATAAATGTACGGTAAATTTTTCTATAATATTTCCAAATTTCAACCCTCAAAGTTGAAATTTTCGAATTATCATTAGATTCGCGTGAACTTCCTTAATAATGATGGTTTTTACATCTTAAAGAAATCTCAAACATATAAACTTTCGGGAAAAATGCCTAAAGTCAAGTTGAAAGTTTCCGAAATAATCACAAGTGGTCAAAATTCTTGTCATTTCTTGACAAACTTCGTCATATATTCCGCTGTGAACGACAATTAAAAAAATATTATCTGTAGAAAAGTTTAGGAGTTATAGCGTAAAATGCGAAATTTTCTCCCCTTAAAAACACATGTAAAACTGTGCAATCTTTGATTTTCAATATCTCAATTATCGGATGGTGAATTTTTTTGAAATTTTGCACGTAATTATATAATAATGTCCTGAATGTGCTCTCGGTTTTAAACAATTATATAGAAAAACGCTTTGACGAGCCTACTACCTTAAAAGCTAGAAGTTAAAAAAAAAGACTGCTGAAAATTGAAAACAAAAAACCAATTGTCCTGTCCTAAATGTACAAGAATTTTCATTGGTAAATTAATTAACGATGTAATAAAAAAAAAGCTATTTCCAGATTCAAATATTTTGTTTGATATTTCAACCCAGATCTAATTGCGCTAGATGTTCTGATCGGGATGATTAGTCATGAAAGCATATTTCGTCATTTGTTTAGAAGAGAATAAAACTCTTTAAACTACTGACTCAACTCTATACAATGAATGATTTTTGTTTGTATGCCTTTTCGCAGAGTCAGTACAAGTTTGTGTGCGACGCAGTCCACAAGGCGTACACCGAAGGAATCGCAAAGCCGCTTCTCGAGTTCAGCAGGTGAGAGGCATCGTATTGCCTTGATTGAATGATGGAGTAGAAGGAAAAAAAGGAGTGTAGAGCAAAAACAAATGTACAATCACGTAAATATTTTACGTGATCCGAGTGAAAAGAGAAAATCATGGATCGTAGGTTCAAATGATCAGGGCATCGTCCGTTTTTATACCCCGCTAAATTGATATAGATTATGACAAAAGATAGCGAGAAATATATATCTATATAAATATATATGTAAATATAGTGTCAGGAACGGAGTGTCCGTGAAATTACAGTCCCAACGTGTAGTTTTTTATAATCTCGACAATAACACGTTTGTTATTCGATTAAAATAATAATAACAATAAATATTAAAATATTTAGGCGAATAGAAGACTAATTACCATGAGTATAAATATATTCCAATCTTCCAACGTAACGATCAAAATTTGGAAGGAATTTACGGGAAGAAAGATTTTATTCATTTTATTGAGCGCGATCAGAACGAAAACTACATTTACGATAATTTTTTATCAGACTGCAAATTAAACTTTTGCAAAATCAATTATTATTCCAAATTGGCCGTGACGATTCTACGTTATGTACAGAGTTATGGTAAAAGGTTGTAATGAGAAAAGGAGATCGATGTATTGCGAAAAAAACGATAGTTTTTCATTATAAAATCGGAATTTGTTCATCTGAGATTTTTCGTTATCGAAACTCAGTATCAAGACGAATCGTACGAATTATTTTATATGTGAATTCGAGGACCACGTGGAAGTAAATGAAAAAAAAGAAAAAAAAAGATGTCAAGTGCCAACGATAGATAAGGGAAACTAAGGAGCGGGAATAACTGATTAACCGTTTGTTCGACTCTTAGTTGCAATTCTTCACCGTGTAGGATTCGAGGGTTTAACTTACGCCTAAGAATAATGAAATTAGATTTCCATTATTTCATATTTTTCGATCCGTGCTATTTTATTTTATTGAATAATATTCGATTATTATACGTTATACGAGTATTACGATAAATGTGTGATGATAGAAAAATTCATTGAAAAATTTTTCGAACGAAGCAATATTTTAGGAACCAAATTTTCTTTCCAAATTAATTTGAAAACAAAAAGAAACATTTTTAGCAGATCCTGAAAACGTCAATTTTACGATAACTTATAACGCGTACTTGTAAATGCTCAAATTAATTTATTGTTTCAAAAAAATTCAAAGAATGCCTCAAAAATCCATACGAGTATACGAGATAAAAATTAAAAATAAATAAATTATAAAAAAATCTGCCAAAATTACGAACGAAATATTACTTTTTTGAATGCATCTTATGAATATTCACTAAAATCAAATTTTACAGAGGAAAAAAAGTTTATTTTCATCTGACGTAGGCTTATACGAGCCCTTAAAAAATGTTCACGTACACATATTGGTAAAAGTATCGTATAGTTTGGCGTTAAAGATTTGTCGTGTGAAACTTGTTTAGTGAGTGCTGGTTGTGTATTCGTGAGTGTGTCTTGTCCGAAATTTTGTATATATTTGAATACTTATATTAATGAACGTAAGTAGAAATCGTTATTCGATTCTCATTAAAAGAAAAAGAAAAAGGAAAGGATAATTAAAAAAAAAGAAACGTTGAAACCAGCGGATTTTTAACGTAACGCTATGGAAACTCAAAAGCAGCTGACAAAATTCTGGCAGTTTATAAACACGGTGTATATTTTTCTACCATTATTTATAAGCCCGAAAAAAAAATCTCTTATTTATGTGTCCCTTCCAGACAAAAGTAGAGCGAATAAGAAAAAACGAAATGAGAACAAAGCAATTGTAAATAATAATTAAAAACAAAAATATTAATTATAATATTAATAATAATAATAATACTATTAATAATGCGCGGCTCGAGAAACATCAAAGAATCATCACGCATTCTTTCTCATTGTTTCGCCGTCTTCCGAATATCCATCCAGCCGGTAGAGTGAATAAATCAGCGTTTCTTAGGAAACGAACGAAGAAAAAAAACAAAGTTACGTAACGTAATAGTGTTAGCAAGAACGATTAATGATAATTTAACAAAGACGAGATAATGTCGATTGCCATAATAGAGTTGAGACGAGTCTTGATTGGTGATAGAGATTACAGGAAGAAACAACAAAAAAAAAAGAGAGAGTGGAAGAGAGTCCGGTAGCTGTATCTAGTCTCGTTATTGATTTGTACTTTTCAACTGTCCAATAAATAAAACAATGATTTTATATAAAACACACATATATATAAACGAAAAATGTTGTATTTCATTGGCAAATTAATTGCAACGTTCCAATGCGAATTCTTTCAGAATTAAATAAAATGTTCTAGTTTTTTCGTTGGTAAATTTGTTCCAAATTTACTAACGAATAATAAATTATTTAAAAAGTGAGTTAGTAAAAAAAGTCGACCCTTTTAGTATCTTGGAAAACTCAAAATTCCATCTAACTTTTGGATTTTCTTAATTAAACACCATATGAAATCGGTGGTCTTTGGTCCGGTGCGGCTCCTTCGTGCATAATTTCTAATATGTAATAAATTCAATCACGTAACTAATAATTAATTTCGTGACAGAATTTAACGTAATTGGTTGTTGTCGTAGCTTTCAAGTCGTGCCCGTTACATACATCTTCGAAACTACGAAATACACGAGTGAGAATTAGTGGGACATCTTTCGATAAAGATTTTCTATTGAGTGAAAAACTGAAAAATATCGCGAGCTGCGCTAGAAAACGAGTATTTATCCACGTACTTTCATCGACCTTGAGACCAGATTTTCACAAATAAACAAAAAAGTTGAAAGAATTCTTAAAAGTTTCAGTGAACATGCTCAAAACTTTTCTTTCAAAAATTATTGTTCATTTTCTTAATTTTTTGTTTAAACGTTAAAAAAAAAACAAAAATGGAAATACAAATGAAAAAAAAATAATGTTCAGGTTCATTTGCATTTTGGGACATTTGAAAACCTTGAGACAAGGCGTTATTTATATTTTTATCTATTAAACAATGTTTTCACCTATTAATCTATGGCGCAAGACATAAACAGCAATTATTATTAATACCGTATTAAGGATGTTTTCAGAGTCACGAGAGATTTCCCTCTCCATGATTAAAAACTCACGTTCTCGCGGTGCGGTTGCGCGAGAGTAAGAGGACGACACCAGCAACAACAGAGCGAGAGATGAAACTTTAGTTTCCACCACCCGTCGATACCCAACGTCTTCTTTCTGTTAGGCATATACATATATACTTATGATTGTACATTCCGAGTTCCACGAGGGTATAAAAGCTTTCGCTCGTTTGCCCACTCTTCTAGTCTCGTGTCGCATCCGTTTTGCTCAACTCTACACGCACCACAAACATATTCAATGTGAGTACATTCTCCATTTTCCAAATCCTAAAGTTTCCTAAATTGCCTAAATCCTAAATTGAATTCGAGGATTAGTAAAAAAAACTCCAAAATATATTCGAAATAGAGTAGAATACAAAAAAAAGTTAGTGAAGCCTACCGAATTTTTACGACCCAAAATTTTCCGGCTAAAGATAATTTTTTTCATAGTAACAATCAATCGATATTTCGCAATTTTTTAATTTGTGTAGTTATATTTAAATTCCAACATTGGATCATTGAGTGTTAAAAATAATTGGAACGATTGTTTATCGACAATGGGAAAATACGATTTTTTCTCAAGTCACGATGATTTTTTGGAAAAACCGTAAACTGATTAAATTCAAAAAAACCAATGCTCACGCCTAATCTTTAACAATTTTCTGTGATCATAGGAAAAAATACAAAACAATAAAATAATCATACGAAAAAATGTTGAAATTGCTATTAAAATCTAATTAACAATCCGAATAAACTAGAAACAATACCATTTCAAAATTTTCCACAATGTAAATAGAAAAATAATGAAGCAGTCATTTAGTTTGATCGTAAAGAAAATAGATGAAAAACTTGAATGCAAGCCAAACAAAACCTAAATAAAAAAGTCATCTTGACAATGAGTGAAGCAAATAGTAGAAAATGATAAATCGAGCATAGGATTATTGATACAAAAGTATTGCTGCAAAATGAGATTGCAATTGAGAATAATCTTTCAACGATGTTCCAAAAACGAGTTCACGAAATCCCAGAGAGTCGAAAGTAAAAGTCAAATACGAGAGTAAATCGCCCGAGGGGCTGAAGTGGCGCAATATAGTGAAAGAAAAAAATAATCGGGTCGAGATATCTGAGTGAAACGGAGGATGAACGCGGTTCGATTTCAAAGTGCATGAAATTGGAGCAAAGGATTCCGCGAAAGGCCATTCGTTCGTCACGGAACTAATCGTCGATCTTTTTTTTTTACATTAAAATTACAGATGAGATTGTCGATATTATTGGTGGGGTCAGCGATGTTGGTGTCCATGGTTTGGTCTTTGCCTCAGAAGGCTGGACAAGAGTTTACCAACGAGGCCATAAGACAAGCACAAAATACGTATTTGATACCGAAGGACGCGACGATTCAAAAGGTTCAAGAGGGCATCGAATTGGCGGCTTATGAGTCAATCCCTGGGGACGAGCGAATCAACCTTTTCGAGATTTTGGGCGATCAAGTACCGCCTGAGGTAGTGAGCAATCTTCAGGGCCAGATCGACCAGATTGGACGCAGTTAAGGACTCGGATTTCCCGATAAAAGTTGCGCGAAAACGGTCGTGGAAGAAAAAAGGCGAAATAATAAAATATTTCAGTCCCAAGAAATGTTGTACAGCGAATGGCAATAACCGGTGTTTAGACTGTAGAATTTATACAAAATACAATATTTTTTTTTACCATACATGAACGTCTAGTTTCTGTTTTTCCGCCGTTCCATTATTTGGCCAAAAATAGTCACAACAAAAATAACAAAGTACTTGTTCAGCCGCTATCAACGTTTTTCCTCAGTACTATTATTTTACTCGCATTTCCGAGTATTTAATAATAGAATTACGGGCTTAGTTACCCACAGGGAAACGATTGAGCAATCGTTGTGTTTGCTCCAGGAATCCTTTCCCCGTCGAGTTTTTACTCGAACTTCAAATTGTCCACCACTTTCACCACATGCGATTGAGCGTGAGCTCGTTCCCAAGTCGAGACGCGAGGAGGAAGTCTCCATTAAAAATGGACAAAAAAACACGACTCTTGTGTAGCTTCATCGCCGAAACAAATTACGTATGCCCAACAACGACGACGACGACGATGACATGAGACCTGGAACTTGGAGAAAGTTGCGGCGGCACCGCTCTTTTCAACGTTCGTACATCGTTTTTAAATACGTTGTATATTCGTAAATATATGTATACTCGTGCGTATGTGCATGCTCGCAAGATACTCTCAGGTACTTTCACTTCCCACAATTTTAAAGTTATCCCTTCATTGAGCAACGTGTAGGATCTCGTACACGTTTCATTTCGTCTCAATGTCTCGTGAGGATAAATGAGATCGTGGAAAAATGGCACGGAAGAAACAAATTGACGTAGTCATTTATTTTGCAGCCGAAATTGTTTTTTGTCCCCCAATTTCGTCGATATTATACTAATTGGGTTTTTTGACAACAATTATTTTCGATACTAATTTGAGTTCTATGAGATTTTATGAAAATTCGAATTATCATTCATTTTTTAAGGTGGTACGTGACTTGATTTTCAATAGTAATGAAAAACAATCGTTATTAAATTGTTTAAACGGATAATTTTGTAATAATCAGTTTTTTCGTCAGATTACATGAATTCGTCGATTTTTCTGAGCATGATTTTTTTCCAGAATCTTTTCTCTGTTGAAACATTTTTCCTGAAAATTGTGAATGGATCAAAACGACCATTTTATTACATTTTTTTAAATGTCAAGTTTCAGTATCGCTCTTCGGATTTTTTTAATCGCCGACCGAAAAGTTTTAGTGCATAAAAAAAAGTTATTTCGGAAAAGAGAAAATTCTGAAAAATTCATATGTATTGAGAAAAATCATTAAATACATTTTACGTGATGTCGAGTGTTGACAATTATTCGTTTCAACATTTTCCTTGGTATTATTCGGTAAAAATAAACGCTTGTAAAATCTTAAAAATAATTGAATTTCCAAAACTCCCGTGCCATTTTTTTGTAATTTGTAAAAACGAAATATCGCGGCGAACAATAAGAGAAAGTCAGAGCAATTATGAAAGAAAAGAACAATTTTAGTTGCTTATGAACTCTCCGTACATTAAGGGAAATATAAAAACCACGGGACGTTGATAATAGAGATTTGTACAATAATGATAAATAACTTAGTAATTACTTGTGTTTCATTTTGTCTGTGTGTTTCTGTCATTTTTCTGAACCGGTGATCGGTCACAAACGCACTGTCTTCGCGCTACGGTCTTGGTTGAAGTTGCCACTTTTCAGGACTTTTTATCCGAAGAGAGGAAAAAGTGAATTCCTGAAATCGTTCCAATCGAACTGCAAAATAAACGAAAATATAATCCTCGGAATGATGTGGGAAATTTCGAGTATAACACGAATGAAATATTTTCACGAAATTTATCAAATAAAACGTGGTTATGACGTATAAAAAAAATAAAAAATCTTCAATCGTCGACAACCACAAGAATAATTGTCCAAGTTGCTTTTTTTTTTTTTTACTGTCCTTGTTGACGAACAATTTTCATCGTAGTCAGATCGCGAGACACAAGCACGCACGGGATTACACACTTTGAAGAAGTACGTTATTTGTTTTTTTCTTTCTCTTGTTCCTTTCGGTAAGTATTGATGCTTCGTAGTTTCTTTTTTTTTTCATTCTCTAATAGCGTTCTCGAATCTCACTGCCTTTTTCATGTTCCATTATTTGCAAATGTTTGCCTCTATCGCGTTTATTTCCTGCAACACATTGAACGAAAGTAATGAGTTCAAATGAAGTACAAATTCGATAATAAAGGGGAATAGAAATAATCGATTCCAGCCTTGAATTATCGACGACAAAATCTCGTGATCTTACTTGGATCTCTTGGAGCTTCGATCGTTACGATCGGAGCTGCGGTCGTCTCGCGAACGTTTTTTACTGCTAGATGAATGTGAAGATGATCTGTGCTTGTCGTGTTTGTCGGACTTCTTCGGACTGCGGAATATAACGACACAAATAATTACCGATCAATACATTTTTATGGGAAGAAGCAGTAATTGACCGTTTTGTGGTGTTTTCGGTAGTGATAAACTTCTAGAAACTTTTTCTGAGGGATGTTTCCACTATTTAATAATAATAAATTGTTTAATAATTGAAAAAAAAAAAAAAAAAACGATTTTTCAAGAAATGTTTGTCTCTCATCGAGATTAATCCAAGTTCGATCATTTTCAAATATCACAAAAGGGCTAATTTTATATTCAGCATATTAGAAATTTACACAATGGAGAGGAACATTAGAAGTAAAATTTTGTTTCTCTAATTCATTCAATAATTAAGTCATTAATTGTTGAATTATTGTTTTTTTATTTCATCGAATAAAAATCATCGATATATTCAAGATATACTCGCGATCAGGGAAGAAGGAACTGGGTAAATACGGTTTGGATGTGACGCTTTAATCACCTGTGTTTGGACGATTTGGAAGGAGACACTTTCTTGTGTGAACCCCCGCTCCGCGATCGGTCCGATCTTTGTATCGAATTGAAAAAATAATTCATTCGATGTTGATATATTAAAAAATTCATCAAGGCATTATTTTTTCGCAAAATATAATCGCGAACTGGTCAATTAAATACCAATTCGAAATAACTTTTTGATAGATTTAGAAAAAAAGTTTTATCTTTGGAAAAGAAAAAAAATGTTTTTCTCACCTGTGTTTGTCCGAGGATCTTCGGTCCTTGTGGTTTGACGAACTCTTACTTTTTGAACCCGACGAACTCTTGTGTCCGTGTCTATAAATAATTTTTTCAATTTACATGTCAAAGCGCTTCAACGATAATCATTCAATTTATTTGATTTATTGTTTATTTAGTTATTTTCCAAATTTAAGTTTTATTCCAAAAACAAAAAATCTAAACCCAAAGTGTGTACGATAAATATTTTTATAATCTTTTCGTTAATTAGATTCACATCAAAACTCACCTGTGTTTTGAAGGCGATGGTGTTTCGTGCCTGCTCGATTTCTTCTTCTTTGCGGAATTGAAATCTTCACGGTAATTCGTAATTTCCTTGTCTTCCTCCGCGGCTTCGCGCTCAAGATCCGACCAATCTTTTCCCGATTCTTCGGAGCTGCCAAGTTCTTCTATAAAACGAAGAAAAGAAAAAAGGAAAACACATTTTAGAACAAGAAAAAATGTAGGGCTCAAAAGGTTAATTTTAGAGATATTTCACACACCTTCACTGTCGGATTCTTCCGAAGCTTCGGAGTATTCTGAGTCGTCTTCCGACTCTTCCTCACTGTCCATGTCTGACGGCTAACATTTCAGATACAAAATTAATAATCAATTTTCACTGGTACAAATTTTGGCAATTTCGCAAATAATAAAGCTCGTACCTCGTACGCATCGTCTTCCTCTTCTTCCTCGTCATCGACTTCCTCGTTCTCGGCGTCGCTCTCAGGGTCGAGGAAAGTCCAGCCACCGCTATCGAAGAAGCCTTCCGGATCGTCCGTTATGGTTTTCATAATTTTAGTCCAATTCAACGACTGTACACCCTCGGAGTAGCGAATGTCGCAAGAGCTAACAAATAAAATAAACAATGAAAAAAAAGGACGAAACGAAAAATGTAACGTTCAATGAAAAAATGATGTAAAAATTTATGATTTTTAATGGAGCCAATGCTGATGGAACTTTCGATGCATCTCTACGATTAAAATCCTAACTTTATGATCAAAACTGCGAACGGCAAATACAAAAGGTTGCGATAACTCACTTCAACCATTCTTTGACATGATCCAGCATATTCATCGGTATTGCATTGACCATAGCAACTTTTCTGTGATAATCCTTGAATACGAATATCATATCGAAATTCTTAAGATGAAATTGTACTCTCTCAAAATGTACGAGCTCGACGTCTTCCAGAGTGATAACGAATGGAGGCTGAGTACAAAAAAAAGGGTTACAAAATGCAAATAATTCATTTTATACTGCAAAGTTTTTCTTTCTAGTGATCGAAAGACACTCACCCATTCAGTGAGATTGACAAGACAGCCACTAGTTGGCTGAAGAAGAACGGTACTTCTGTAGGGTGCGCCGGGGAATCCGAGCTCCCTGAAAGGCGTGTCAAATTCGATCTCCTGTTTCGTCATGCCTTCGACCTTTTCACAAAAACTTTTGAAGGCCGTTTTCAATTTGTGCCTCAATTCGCGCTCCGATTGTTCCGCAGCTAAATCGTCACGATCGTGCATGTGTTGATGTTTGCCAAGATCAGTCGTAATTTCACCGACTTCCGTGTAAAATTGTACGTCGACGTGCTTCTTCTTGCCGAACATTATCGCGTGCTGTTGATTTCGAGAAAAAAATAAAATAATAAAAATATACAGTTTTATGAATTTTCAAAAAATAGTCATTTTTTTTATTTCGGGCCAAATTTTATCTGTTTCCTCAACGTAAAATGAGGTTTCGGACTGAATTTTATCCGCTTACGTTTACATCATTGACCATTTATCCTGGAAAATTCGGTAGCAAAAAAAAATGAAACGAATAGAGAAAAAGAATTCGTACCTTGAGATGAAAGTGAAGAAGAATGATCATTTCTCCGTCACCCGGTTGGAAGAAAGCGTTCTTAATATTATTGTACAAAATATCAACTTTGTCACCACGAACGGATGTGTAACGAAAACCATTAGTGTGAGCCTCAAGACCGCCGGTCATTCTTTTCGTGACGATGTTCGGTCGGATGTAGAGATCTTTGAGTTTCGGATTGCCCTTATTTTGCGACAATACGAGAGTATCCTGTTTTACAAGATCTTCCTTTTCCCTTTCCTCGGCTTCGCGATTTTTGAATTTTTTCTGAACTTCCTTTATGAGCCTGAACGCTGTATTCAGGTTTGAGGACGGAGCCGATATTTCACCTGGTTCTTTGGTATTTGTACTGCGGTAAGTCCTATAAAAGAAAAAAAAAAAACAAATATATTTATATTTTCAATGGCTACTTCGTGACATTTTGTACGTTTAAATTTCAGACAGTTTAAAACTAACACTTCTTTGACGAAAGTTGCATCGGGCTGCGGATAAACACCGCCCTCGCCACGTCCCATAGTCGCACCAGGATGGAAGAAATTGATTCTGAGATAAGTGTAATCGCCTTCTACCGATTGCGATATATTCTTTATCGTCGATATGTGAAATGGCACAGGAATACCAAATATTGGCAAAATAACTGTCTCGTACTTTTTGTCTACAAACAAAAAACGTTACGCGTCGAAATTCATATTAGTTACGAACGAGGAAAAAACGGAGTTGAGTGAAAATAGAAGAGTGTAGCTTACCGACGTAAAGCTTCAATTCTTTAACCTCAGTTTCCTTGGGCATGTGACCAAGACTCTTGTAAGAGACCGTAGATTTGCGAACCTTTTCCTCCTCTTTACCACTCGATTGTTGGGCCAAACGTGCTTTTGCGATCTCGTTCAGCTGCTGGGCCAATTCTTTCTGATGCTGTTTCCTCTTTTCTTCAGAACTATGCTCCGTACGTAATTTCGATTCAATAACTGCCGAACGTTTTCCGCGACCGAGAATTTCGGGCTTCGAATCATTCTCCTTGCCACTGCCTTCTTCCTCCTCTTCTTCTTCATCGTCTTTCAAATATATACCGACGTTCTTGATCTTTTTCTTTGACGGAGTAAGATTTGTTGCTGGTTGGTCCTTCAGAAGAGCAAATTCGGTTTTTCAACATTGCAATTTTTATAATCCGAAGAACGTTATCAATACTTTGACTTAAGATAATTAACCCGTTAAATTTGAAGATAAAATTTACCTCGTTAACCATAACGGTATCACCGATGAAAAGAGCGTAAGTTTTTCCTTCTCTATCGCTCGCCTCAGTATTCGTGAGATTAGCAAAGCCAACGTTAATGTTGAAAACCATTCCTTTTTTGAGGACAGCGTGGGTTTTAGGACCCACGAGCAAAGAGCTTTCCCGAAATTCGATGCCCATTGCAAAACCAAAGTTTTTCGTCAAATGATCGATCATTGAAGGTTTCTCAGTCTTTACGTATTTGACACCAGCATCGTAAACGGCACTTATCTTTGTTCCGGCTGTGAGTTTTTTTAATATTTCTTCTTCAACGTTCAATAAAAAGTTATAGTTATCCTAAAACGAAAAAAAAAGGAATTAAATGTTAATGTTAAAAAGGAATTAAATGTTAATGTTAAATGTTAAATTAAATTGTTAATGAATTATGTGAAGCGTGTAATTACTTTGTGAATGAAAAATTTTGACCATTACCTCAATCGTTTTTGTGGGATTAACCAGTAATGTTCTGACGATGTTGGAACAATACGATTTGTAACGAGCTCCGAGGGAACACACGATTACACCAAAATGCAATATATTCTTGTCACTGACAACACTGAATTTCAGAGTGTAATTTCCACCGCTCTGAATTATCGCTGGATAACACATGTCGACCTGGGTCACGTCGACACCAGTTACGTATTTTTTATTGGATATTGCTTGGTCAACGCCCTCTGCTAGCTTCGAATGCTTCACTTTCTAAAATAACAAGAGCAGAATTAGCATCGGTTTTGTATTAAATAAAAGTTAGTTTCCCACGGAATCGAGATTAACCGTAATTTCAGCTTGAAGAAGTACAAAGGGCACAAGGGACTAATTTTTGAGATATTTTCCTACATACTCTATCCGAATCGATGATTTCCATTATCTGATCTTTCAAATATTTGGTAAAAACGTCTGAGGTAACAAGGCAAGCTTTTTTAACAGTAAGAATCTCGTTATCCTCTTTGGGGCTCATAACATAGGCTGCCGCAGCACTAACATCGATCTGGAACAAACGAAAATGGCAGAGTGTCAAAAAGAAGCATGTTTTATGTTGAAGAAAAAAAAGTTAATGACGAGCAGAAATAATGTACCATTTCGAATGATTCTTTTCTCAATACAGCTCGCCAAGCATCCATAAAAGCTCCAGGATAATTTTCCTTTGAGAAAACACCCAGTGTTTTACCCTTCTTGCTGTCCTTCATGACTTCAATGAGCTTAGCAAAATTTGCTTTATCTTCGTCGCTCTAGAAGCCAGAAATCCATAGAACAATTATTTTATAATCAGAGTAATTGGGTGAAATTGTGTCGATCGATCGAATATGTTTTGTTGAAGAAATTCATTTGAAAAAGTACGTACCCTATCACGAACCAATAGCTTGACGGTTGGCACACCTGTATCTTCGGACTTTTGATTTTCTACTTTCCTCAGAAACTCTATTTTTTTCTTACTCGCCAGAAAATGAATCGACGATTCAGCAAGTATCATTATGGTGTCTGCTAATTCGTAGCTCAGTAACCAAGTCTAAAGAACATTTGAAATCAAAGCTTTAACATTTAACACAGTGGATTGTTATGACTAATAAGAATATGTTTTACAGAACTAGCGCAATCGTACCACCTTAAATAGTATTAAAGAAATAATTAATGTAATTCTCTCATTAACCCTAGATTACTATTTTTTCATCCGCTCTGTTCAATCATATCATCTCCCGATTTATCATAGTTACTACAATGGGTCTTGATGACCCAAGCACTTCGAGTGCTTCTAACTTTTGAAGGAATTGGTATTTTTCGTTCGAAGTAGAAGCATTTGTTTCACTCAAGGGTTGGAAATGAAGCATATTTGAATATATTTAGAATTATGGGTTTTGCCCGTGTAAAAATGACCCATTGGTATTTTTCGTCTGTCATCTTCTCTCGACATTGAAGTAAAAAATACAAAAAATACCTGAAGCGTGGTAGATTTGCTGTAAACAACTTCGTCGTCGGCACCAACCGCCGCGACAAGACAATCCATTTTGCTGAAACTATCATCGGTGCCAACTTCGCCATCCTGATACAAAAAAAAAAGAGTACATGATAATGGAAAAAAAAAGAATAAGGAAAATTTGTTGCGTAAAATAACAGTGAAAGGACGATAGAGCGGTATTTTGCGACAAAAATGAAGATGACGTGAAAAACTGAAAAAAAATTGGAAGAATTTTCGAAGGAGTTGTAAAACGTTAAACGTACTTTCCACGCGGCGTAAATGCGTTTCATACGACGAAAAAACGTCTCTTTGTCGAGGGAAGCGTTTGCCATTGTGACGCGCGCTTCAGTATAGGTTAAACACTGAATTCGTACGAGGCGTTTTTAACTCTATCTCTTTCTCACTCCACTTCGCTCCCTCAACACGCCGATTTCAACGGAAATAAATCGCGTTTTCAGCGCGAGACAGTCCGGAGCGTCTCACGCGAAAAATCTCAAGCACGCCGAATTACGAGAATTAAAAATAAGGCGTAAAAAATACTTTTTTTTTATTCACGATACATGGAAATGATAAATATAAGTTAATGAACGCAGGGCTCCTGTTTTATATCGCACATTTTTTATATGCTCTTGGCGGCTTTAAGAGAACAAAATTTTTCAGACACCGCGAAGCGCGATGTTCTCTTCAATCCGGCTCGCCTCCTCGCACTCTCGCTCTTTTCACAATTTTGCCTGCTTTTGCACGCTCACTCTCACTCTCAGTCCCCGTAGCGCGTAAAAGGTTAAAGAAAAAAAAACCGCCACCACTCCGCACATTCGCGCCGGCCGAAATAGCGTAACTGTAGAGAAGAGATGGCGGGATTTTTATCTTGAAGACCACGGATCACGGAGAATATTTATGAACGCGAAAACGCGAAATATTGGAAATATACGAAGATGTACGACAACACGATTTTTGAAACTCGATGGGTTCACGAGAATTTCACAGCACCGACACAGCGCTAAGATCGCAAATGTACCGCGAAATGTAAGAAATCAAAACTGATTTAGTTTAAATTAAAGAATATGTTTGAATTTTGTTGTAAGTACGATGAATATTATGAGAAATTTTGAAAATCGTTTGAAGATATTTTTCGATCAAAAAATTATAATTATTAAGAGAAATGCCGAGAAATTTTGAAGTGAAACTTCTATGGCGACGGTGTGAGTCCAAATTTTTTGAGCGGAAATCAAAGTAAAACGCTTTGGGGAGGGGGAAGGGTAAAAGGCGAAAGGGAGGGATATGAGTGGCGTATGCGTGCAAGTGGAGCTGTATTCCGTACGCATATCGCCGAGGGGGGAAAAAGTCCCATTTGGTGGGACTCGATCTATTTGGGGTCGCTTTTGTCAACTTAAGCCCGAATCCCAAATGGGACTTTTTTGGAGACTTATTTTAGGAACTCGCTGATCCGATATAAATATAATATTTATATAAATATAGAAAAATCACTAGACTGCAGCTGCTGCTTGCTGTCCATGAAATAGTCCCCTTACTGATGAATTAACGATTGAAATTCTTCAAAAATTTATTTTGAGAAGAATGTGCTGCATTCTGCTAATTTTTTCTTATGATTCGTACCTAACATATTAATCCCTTATCAGATTTGAGACAATAATTTTTGTGTAATCTTTTATTAATACTACAATATTGCTTCTCAGATGCGTAATATAAGTGTGACGTAATCTTCTTCTCGTTGTCTACTCATCTTTTGTTTTACAGTACCGCGATTTAGATATAAAGCGATATTTTTTCATTGCCGTGCTAATTTACCTGGAAGTTTCACCACATACGGGCCCTCCTGGTACTTCGGACTGTTTGAAGTTTTTCGCTTAATTTCGCAATACTTTGAAGATTGAACATTAAACATAAGTTTAAGTAAGTATATCACGTTGAAAAAAATGGATACATACAATGAATCCATAAATAGCACGAAAGTTCTTGAATAAATTGTTGACAGCGAAAAATTACAATTACATTCGAAAAAAAATGTGTTCCGGTAAAAAATCCCCCCCCCCCCCCCCCCGCTCCTAAACATAAAACTTTTTTAACTCATTTAAGGACGTCACGTAAAAATTTAAGGATCTATGATAAACAGTGTAATATTTCTCTCAATAAGATCTATGTTCTCATAGTCTTTGGTGAAATTTATCCGTGACTATCTAATTATAAAGTCGTAAACACGATAAACTTTACTCACTGTTATAATTTTAACATTGTGACTAAAGTGACACGTGATAATAATAAAATTAGAAAAAATGTTGAGAAATTGCTTCAGAGTGCTGAAAACTTTGAAACCTTATTTTTATTAAAAACGACTTTAGGAGCGAGAAAATTCGCTTTGTATCATCCTAACGCCGTAAAATATCATTTGGTTTTTTCGAGTATTCCGTAGATTTGGGTCGTTTATGCCTATCGTGACGTTAAAAAATTCCCGTTAATTTTTATTTTATTTTCAATATTTGAATAAACCAAGATTAATCTAAAACCAACGTTGGATCATCGATTATCTTCACAGAGGAAAGGATAAAAATCAACGTGCACATCGAAATACTGAATTTTTGAAATACTTGCATGAAAATACTTTATTGAGCGTGCAAAGTGAGATCTATGCACGGCGGTGTAGGAACATTGATAAGATTTATTGGTCCAATGTCCGATTTTTTGGTCAATGAATCTTGGGTGATCACGACTCTTCGATCGTTTTTCAATTCTGGCGTTTTGAGAAATTTACAACAAACAATGTACCAAATGGTTTGAACTGCGCTGTTGATCAGTCCTGTGTCAATTGAAACAAAATTTACAGCGATTCATTAACGATCTTAATAACATCGGTTAGTAAAAGTGCTGACGCAATAACGAAAATTGCTTACCACTAGTTACAAAAACACCGCCAACCACGGCGCACAGTTTCACTAAAAATTGCGCTAACGAATCTCGTTGCTGAATTACTTTGACTTTCAAAGCGCTCGTGTCGTATTTGAAAAATATTCCGGGAATACCGTGGGATCCTTTGTTATGATTAATCGGTCTTTGATGATCCTTTACACTGTATTGATAAGACTTGGACGTGTGTAATAACGTATAAATATCTGTTGGAACGATTTCAACAAAATACTGGTACAGCATCATACCTGTATAAACAAAAAATTATTAGTGGTGTTGTGTAATCAACTGCCTCAATTAAAAATTAAAAAAAAAAAAATTATTATTTTAATCTAAATTTTTTTTTAACTATGATTAGCGAAATATTTGGGGAAAAGTAGCTTTTCTTTAGGGTAGTAGTCTCGCCAAATTGTTTTTCTATAAAATCTTTAAAATTTTGAGAACACATTCAGGAAACTATTATGTAATTACGTGCAAAATTTCAAAAGGATTCTTATGTGGAGCGATAGAATATTTCACATTTTACGCAATAACTCCGAAACTTTTTTACAGATTTTTTTTTCATTGTCATTTACAGAGGATCATATAACGAAGTTTGTCAAAAAATTACAAGAATTTTAACCATTTAATTTCGGAGATATAGCGATACAAAGTATGTTACGTGTATAGACAGGGAATTGTGGTTAAATCGGAAACTCTAAACTTTATATTAAACATTTCTTCGGAAAGTTTATATTTTTAGATTCCTCTAAGATGTAACAACTACCGATATTAGATTATTCCGCAAATTATATCCAAATTTTCGAACATTGGCCGGAGAATTAACTTTTGATTGTGACTTTGGCGAGACTACTACCCTAAAAAACGAGTTTTTTTATTCGTTGTAAATTTTTTAGTTGAAAACTGGTTCTCTCTGAATGAAAAACATTGCGAAAATTCGTGAAATTTCTTTTGAATAAAAGCCGAACAATAGCACATGCAACATGACTAACTTTCGTCAGCTATTTTCTCATCGCCATCAAGTGGATGTATAATTCCAGGGCTAGCTTCACCAAAGGAGAATCTATTGATTCTGTGAGTAAAATTATAATCCTGATAGGACATAAATGCCGAAATGTGCACATGACCGGTCGGAAGAGACAAAGATTTTCCGGCTGTTATGTGAAAGTTCCCAGCAACTTTATTTACATCCAGACTGCCATGAATGCGGCATGCATTCGGAGGATAGCCCGGATCGTCAGTTCTGAAAGAATTATTGAAACCAATAAGTTGAATTAGAGTAATATGAAAAAGCCTGATTTGGAAGACTCATGTCTATACACAAATAAATAAAAAACTTAATGATTTACCACATGGAAGAATAAGCTTGAAAAACAAAAAAATGTTAAAACCTTTCTGGCATATCGCCAAAGAATGTAACTTGCTGTGATTTCCACAACAATTCGTGAACGGCATGATATTCTTCTCTAAGATAGGAATTCATGTGTTTGAGCGCATCGAAATGAGATCTCTGGTGAACGGACAACTCCCACCAGGTATCTTCTTCAATGAGGGGTTCAAAGTCTCTTAGGTTTTGATTAGTGGCATCCAATATATCAGCACCCAGACGAGAACAAGGCATAGCAACAGTTATGTCGATGTTGAGTTTCAATTTGGCATTAATTTCTGTGTCCGGCTCGTATTTGAACTCGAGTCTGCTGTCGAGAAAGTATCTCGTCTCCGAATATACCAAATAAACAATAAGGCAGAAAGTTACGAGAGAAACTGGAGAAAAAATAAAGAATTTTTCATTTTAAATATTAAGAAAGGAATCATTTTGTTGATGAGAAATTTTGTAAAATATTTACATGTTCCTCCGACCGCCGATTTATCCGTACAAGTGTCGGGAACTTTTGGGAATGCATCGAGCTCTTTGACATTTTTTAAATTAACGTTCCTACGCCGGAGCATTTTTGTTGGCTGATTTTATGGGGTGATAACTCGAAAAATACTTCAATCACTCAATCACGCGACACGGAAAAAATATACATAAAACAATCTTTGATAAAAACTTATTTTCAATGCTTTTAATTTATTACAACTATCAGTTTTTATCATACACTACTCTATGTGAGTTTTATTATAAACATTCTATCGTCGTGCTCATGCACGAGGTGTTGCTGACGAGGCATGTCATTATTTACTTGCCTCCCCAAACTTGCTCTCCAATACCTCCTTATGCTCTGTCGTCGCCCAATAAAAAAATAACAACAGTCGACGCTCCCATTTCTCACGTTCCCTAATTTTGACCACTTTGCTATGGGGACCGTGCGCGCGCGGCGTTTACAACGCCACGAAGTGGGCAATTTCTACATTAGCTAGGTGCTAAGTAATCAAGCACGTATACGCGGGTGGCAAGATTTTTTAATTGATTTATGATACAAAATTGATTTGTTTGTTTTTCTTCATCAAAAAGACATTGGTAAATGCAGGGCAGTTTTCACACACCACTTTGGTTTCGAGAAGATTGACCATTTTTGAAATACTATTCTTTTCCCGAGAGCGCTGTCCATTTCGCATGAAAGAGCGAGAAACAAACGGAATGAATTATATGGCCGATCCGTCACCCGTGCTTTGTGTTTCTACGACATTTGAAATATATCTTGAGCCACATTTTTTAAAAATTTTTATATAATTTTAGCCCACAGCACGATCATTAATCATGAGCTGAAAACTTTAATCGCTCATTTTTAACATTCTTAATCGTAAAATTTGTCTTTATTCCTATCATTCAAAGCCAAAATAACACCGCACAAATTGCACATTCAGACACGAGAGAGCGCGCACATCGGCGGTGGTGCTGCTTTCTATAGCTCATGCACGGTCCCTATTTCAACACCTCTGTGAATTTAGCCGACTGATTTTGGATTTCTGAATTTTTGTTTATGTCAATCGTTTGTCGGGTTCTTGTCGGTGATTGTCGGATTAAAATCGACGTTTGTTGGAAATTAGTTAAATAGAAAAATTAAAAACAAAAATCCGTGTGAAGTTAGCCGATTTTTTTCAATTTTGAGATATCATAAATTTTCAAACGCCTAATCAAAGCGCAATCGTTTGTCGGATACGAGTTTCATAATTAAAAAGTTTGTCGGATGTTTGTTCATTAGAAAAATATTAAAAAAACATTTTATGTGAGCTGATTTTTCTCAAATTGTAAGATATTACACATTTTCCAAAGCCTAATCGAAGCGCGATTGATTGTCGGTTACGAATTTGATAATTAAAAAGTTTGTCGGATGTTTGTTCATTAGAAAAATATTTAAAAAAACATTTTATGTGAAGTCAGCCGATTTTTCTCAAATTTTAAGATATTACACATTTTCCAAAGCCTAATCGAAGCATGATCGTTTGTCGGATACTAATTTTATAATTAAAAAGTTTGTCGGATGTTTGTTTATTATAAAAATATTTAAAAAAACATTTTATGTGAAGTCAGCGCATTTTTTTCACATTGTAAGATATTACACATTTTCCAAAGCCTAATCGAAGCGTGATAGTTTGTCGGATACTAATTTTATAATTAAAAAGTTTGTCGGATGTTTGTTTATTATAAAAATATTTAAAAAAACATTTTATGTGAAGTCAACGCATTTTTTTCAAATTGTAAGATATTACACATTTTCCAAAGCCTAATCGAAGCGTGATCGTTTGTCGGATACTAATTTTATAATTAAAAAGTTTGTCGGATGTTTGTTCATTATGTGAAGTCAGCCGATTTTTCTCAAATTATTTTTTGCTTACCTTAAATTTTGGTTTCACAACGGCTTTGACATAGATATATCTATAGATATATCTATATATTGGCATATATATATATATATTATATATATTATATAATAAACCGGATATATTATATATATTATATAATAAACCAAATATATATTATATATATTATATAATAAACCGGATTTTGGTTTAGAGCGAAAAACTATTTTTTTCTTGAAAATACAAGATTAAAGAAGAGAAATGTCGCTCCATTCGAGTCTTTAAGCTTCATAGAGCTTATATATGGACAGATCCATTACATTTCGACCGCAGCCTGCGCGCTTGGGTCAGCGATTTGGCTGCCGATTTTTTTCAAGAAAGTAGGTTCTAAAAAAAAGACGATCCTCCAAATTTGAACTCAATATAAGAAATTTGATGGCTGTAGAAATATTTGAAATTTTGAAAAAGTGATTTTTTATCTGAAAAAAAATATAAAAATATAAACAATCAACGTAAAGAAATTTGATAGCTGTAGAAATTTTTAAAAAGTGATTTTTTATGTGAAGCTCTACGAAGCTTAAAAACTCGAATGCAGCGACATTTCTCTTCTTTAATCTTGTATTTTCAAGAAAAAAATAGTTTTTCACTTTAAACCTAAATCCGGTTTATTATATAATATATATAATATATCCGGTTTATTATATAATATGTATAATATATTTATATATGCAAATATATAGATATATCTATAGATATATCTATGCCAAAGCCTTCGTGAAACTAAAATTTAAGGTTAGAAAAAATAATATGAGAAAAATCGGCTGACTTCACATAAAATGTTTTTTTAATATTTTTATAATGAACAAACATCCGATAAACTTTTTAATTATAAAATTATTATTCGACAAACGATCACGCTTCGATTAGGCTTTAGAAAATGTGTAATATCTTACAATTTGAGAAAAATCGGCTGACTTCACATAAAATATTTTTTAAATATTTTTCTAATGAATAAACATCCGACAAACTTTTTAATTTTAAAATTAGTAACCGACAAACGATCGCGCTTCGATTAGGCTTTATGGAAATGTGTAATATTTTACAATTTGAGAAAAATCGGCTGACTTCACATAAAATATTTTTTTTATATTTTTCTAATGAACAAATATCCGACAAACTTTTTAATTACGAAACTCGTGTCCGACAAACGATTGCGCTTTGATTAGGCGTTTGAAAATTTATGATATCTCAAAATTAAAAAAAAATCGGCTAACTTCACTTGGATTTTTGTTTTTAATTTTTCTATTTAACTAATTTCCGACAAACGTCGATTTTGATCCGACAATCACCGACAAGAACCCGATAAACGATTGACATAAACGAAAATTCAGAAATCCAAAATCAGTCGGCCAAATTCACAGAGGTTATTTCAACTAACTCAGGTAACTTTCCAACAAGTCGACACAGTGTGACACTGTGTCGACACTACTGCGAGAGGTGCTTGTTGGAACGCTTTTTTAGTTTCTGACACAACCATCAGATGTCAGGCAGTTCGCAATTTCACTAGGTTCCTAACAACGAGTTCCTAACCTTAATGTAATCGACAACATTTCCATCATGGTAAGATGATTATTTTTTCATATTTTTATTTTTATTGGATAAGCCGTGTTATAATTTATAAAAAGGTTTGTTGACATAAATATTTTGTAGGACGACTTAGATGTAAGCATCGTTCTACTTATGGAGACACCAATCTTGAGTAGCAGTAGTTCCTCTACGTGTCAAATATGAGGAATGAATAGACCGAAATAGACAGAGGTTACAGAAGAGAAGTGTATAGAAAGATGAGCCAACTTGAGAAAATGAAATTTCCCCGAGAAATTGGTAGTCATGCGTGAAGCAACACGCTAAAACTCTGATACTCGCTGTGTCTGGCTGTGTCGCACTGTGCCGTAGTAGGAATGCACTGTGTCGAACACTGTGCCACACTGTGTCGCTCTGTGTCGTAGCTGGAAAGCTCCCTCAGTCTGCTCCTACATGTCACGTTCCCCACCCCCAAGAGAACATTTGAAATATTCACTCTTTCTCTCGTTTTGCGCTATCTTGTTGGCTGTGTCATATCAGCGACACAGCGGTTGAGGGTTGAGGGTTGAGGGTGATGGTGGAAATGAAGGAAAAGTTGACAATACGGAACGGTCTCGGTCTTCTCAAGTTGAAAAATGAGAGCTTTGGGTATCGGTATTTTCAGCGAATTCGATAAAAGTCTTGTGGATGGCGCAGATCGTTCCTTACCGACCGAAAAACGCAGTGACTTTAGCATAGAGTGTTAGCAATATTCTCACTAGCGGCGTTTATGCTCGTAGGAAAGTTTGTTTTGAATTAAACTTTTGAAGTTTGCCCGCGTACTTTACGTATGGATCTCAAGAAAAATGTCTCTCGTTTTTTTGTTAAGGCTAGGAGTAATACCGACTGAGCCGCTATGAGTGCGAGAGAGATAGCTGCAAATTTCGAAAGTTAAATTCTTCGACACGGTTTGACCGATTACAAAAAGGCCCTGCCAGCCCATTTTTGCCATTGTCCTGCGTGGGCTGACAGAGCTTTTTTCTAATCGGTCAAACCGTATCGAAGAATTTCAACTCCGAAAATTCGAGGTGAGGTTAGGTGACTGACCCATCCCCTTAAGTGCGATAGAAAAAATAGTTTGAAGGTGTGTTCGTATAAAAAACATCATTTGGGAGTGAAATACCGTGTAGAAAAAAAGATCGTGGTCTTACACAGTGTATTGAGACTCTCGAGATGCGGGATTGATGGTTGCAAATCGCGAACCCCGAAGGCTCCAAAACAGTTTATCTCTTTGTTAAACATCAGCAAATCTTACAACAAATCATTGTCACGATTCAGAGTGAGCTAAGCTTATTTTGGTTATCCTCGATCTGAACGTTTCGTAAAATGTTTTCGATATTTCAAAATCGAAGGTACGCAAACGAACGCGTCTATAAGATACAGAGAAATCCAATATATATATATATATATATATATATATATATATATATATATATTGTGACGTGGTAATTTTGCCCACGTCACAAATTGGTTAACAATTGGCACGGCACGAGAAAGGAGCGTTTTTCGTCGCTGACGAATTGCTCTCGAGCTTATCTAGAAGGGCCAAACGCTAGAGTATTTATTGATTATTAATTTCTTATATTTTATAATTTTTTATACGAGCGAACGATGGTCTCATACATCGTAAAACATCGAGAGAGAGAGAGAGAGAGAGAACATCGGAATTATCATCATTGTCAGAATTGTCGTATCGTTGAGAGGGAAGGCTTGAGAAGTTTCGGTCGTCAAGGTCATCGACGGAGCGCGAAAAATCATATCGAGCGAGGGTCGTTAGCTCGAAGCCCTCACCCAGAGCTGTCGAACTCGACGATGCGTCAATCAGCATCGGGGATCTTCGGTAAACCTCGGACGTATCGAAAGTCATCGTTGATCAGCGTCGCGTCGCGCCCGTTTCGAATTCACACTCGAAATTTAAATATAGTTGGCGAATAATAAAAGGAGAGGGCGAAGGTTCGAGAAAATTCTAGATTCCTGTGAGTAGGCGAAGGGTGGGGGGCTAAGACCCTAATCCGCGATATCGCGCTTCGGAAAAATTATCGGGGACTCGAGTTTTGGGCAGCAGCGACGGAGGACGTCTTTTCTCAAGCCGTAGCCGTCTTCGATCAAGAACCCGACGCCATCGGAATTATCGAGTGGAAGCATCCGTGGTCCTTTTCCGGATTTCCAATCTCTGAAACCGTAGCGGTGAGCCGTCGTTTCGCTCTCATTTTGTTTTGTTGTGATTTCGTACCGTTTTGTACTCGCGAGTATATTTTGTGTATTTTGGGATTTAAAAGAGTGATATTGTTTCGGGATACGTACGCGTTTGGAAAATTCTAGTAACGTCTTGTCCCGCGATTTAAAGCGTTCGCGAATTGTCGTTGTTAAAGTTTTATTTTGAATTGCCGAGAGGAATTCTAATATTTGATTTAGCTCAATCTCGAGATCCATAGTTGTAAGTTAAATTGTTATAATATCGAGCCGAAAGGCAAATATTTTTGTTATAAAATTATTTTCGAACACTTAAAAATTATAAATTCTTTTAAATTATTGAAGGTCAAATATTGAGAACTATTGTAAACTTTTCATATAATATTTTTCCGGAAATCTTATTTTATTCAAAATTTTAATGTCATTTAATAATAAAAGCTATTGTAATTCCGGAGTTGGATTGTTGGTGTGAATATTTATTTTGTATAATTGACCCAGCCCCTCTACCACCATTGGTTTAAAATACAGCTACGACCGGGAAACCTTATTATTTTGTTCTCGATAATTTCAAATAAAATTTGTTTAAGAATTATCTTAAACTGGCGTCCAGAAAGTATCGAGAGCAAATATAATTTGAAGCGCTTGACGGGAAAAGCGTTACAATATATATATATATATATATATATATATATATATATATATATATATATATATATATTAGATTTCGGTTACATTTATCTTCGGTTATATATACATGGTCTACATATGTAGACAGACGACCTTGGGATGAACCGATCGGTCGCGTGTGACATGCTTTTGAGGAGGGTAGTAACTAAAATAATACAAAACAATAATAATATTAATATTATCAGTGAAATATAACAATTTTGTTGATAACTGTTCGTAAATACATGTTTTGATGAATTATATTATATTTCGGACCACATAATTACGAAGCTGGGGAGGGAAGGTGAAAATATATAATAAAGTACGTGATTTACGGAGCTAAGTGTCTTGAAAAATATTCGTACAGGATTTTAACCGCTTTTGAGAGACACCCATTTTAAGGGGGTTGGCTAGTTTTTTTTATTTTTCATTAAAAAAAAAAATTGATCTTGAAGGAATTGACATTTACGACACTTTTTTTTTAACAATAGAACAACTCCACTAAGCAAATGATACAGGGCTCAATATCGAAAAGCAAATTGGTTCAATGCAGTCGAAGATTGAAAAAAGTGCATTTCACATTATTCGAAAATGAGGGTTTTGGCCTGGATCAAAATTACCCACGGTAGTAACTCGGGGTCGAACCGGAAGTGCTGAAAATTTACAATTTGTGCAGGTTTGCAAAATTATTATATAGAACATGAATGAATCGCGTATGAGGAAGTTTAGTTTGTAAACGTCGATACCGTTTGAAATTTGGAATAGTAAGGCATACGTCCATGTAGCGCATACATAGTGTATCGGAAAATTGCTAGGGGGAGTTTAACGAACACACAATGAAGGCAATCGGTGAGGCAAACAATGCGTTTCGAATTCGTTGGGCAAATTCATCTCGGTACGGAATTAATTAATCGCCTTTCCATATATGGGTCATCGTTGAGAATTTGGATTTGCTTTCGGTAGTCTCGAATCACAATTTCGTTCCTTTAGCAATTAGTTTCATTGCACGGAGCTCGGGTGAGTGCTGGGAATTAACCCTCCGTCTTTTTTTGCTTTTTCATTAATCAACAAAAATTGGGAATGATACACTTGTGACAATTTAATTATTCCTGCATTATTATTATTAGAACACAATGAAACAGAAAATCATACGATAATTTTCAATTTATATTTTATAAATAATATTTAATATGACTAAATGCAAGAAATGCGGCGTTTCCCCACTACCGCGTGTAGAGTTGTTGCTATATACTGAGCACTTGAGCACCAACGGCGCGCGCATACGCGTAAGAACGATATGGCAACGCTGTAAGGCTCAAAAGTATTGCGGCGATAGGGACCGTGCGCGGCGCTTACAACGCCACGAAGTGGGCAATTTCTACATTAGTTAGGTGCTAAGTAATCAAGCACGTACACGCAGGTGGCAAGATTTTTTAATTAATTTACGATACAAAATTGATTTGTTTGTTTTTCTTCATCAAAAAGACATTGGTAAATGCAGGGCAGCTCTCACACACTACTTTAGTTTCGAGAAGATTGACCATTTTTGAAATACTGTTCTTTTCCCGAGAGCGCTGTCCATTTCGCATGAAAGAGCGAGAAACAAACGGAATGAATTATATGGCCGATTCGTCGCCCGTGCTTTGTGTTTCTACGACATTTGAAATATATCTTGAGCCACATTTTTTAAAAATTTTTATATAATTTTAGCCCCCAGCACGATCATTAATCACGAGCTGAAAACCTTAATTGCTCATTTTTAACATTATTAATCGTAAAATTTGTCTTTATTCCTATCATTCAAAGCCACAATAGCACCGCACAAATTGCACATTCAGACACGAGAGAGCGCGCACATCGGCGATGGTGCTGCTCTCTATAGCTCACGCACGGTCCCTATTTCCCGCGACGCGTGTAATGACGTTTGGAATAGGGACCGTGCGTGAGCTATAGAGAGCAGCACCACCGCCGATGTGCGCGCTCTCTCGTGTCTGAATGTGCAATTTGTGCGGTGTTATTTTGGCTTTGAATGATAGGAATAAAGACAAATTTTACGATTAATAATGTTAAAAATGAGCAATTAATGTTTTCAGCTCGTGATTAATGATCGTGCTGTGGCCTAAAATTATATAAAATTTTTTAAAAAATGTTGCTCAAGATATATTTCAAATGTCGTAGAAACACAAAGCACGGGCGACGAATCGGCCATATAATTCATTCCGTTTGTTTCTCGCTCTTTCATGCGAAATGGACAGCGCTCTCGGGAAAAGAATAGTTTTTCAAAAATGGTCAATCTTCTCGAAACCAAAGTGGTGTGTGAAAACTGCCCTGCATTTACCAATGTTTTTTTGATGAAGAAAAATAAACAAATCAATTTTGTATTGTGAATCAATTAAAAAATCTTGCCACCGTGTATACGTGCTTGATTACTTAGCACCTAGCTAATGTAGAAATTGTCCACTTCGTGGCATTGTAAGCGCCGCGCACGGTCCCTATTCTAGCGCGTGTGACGGAGGATTAAGTTTGTTCGATTACCAACACTGAAGACACTTTAGGATTAAAATTTCGAATTTTAATGTCTTACGGAATAATGTCCAATATATAAGAATAATAATATAAATATTTGCGATTTTTCGGTCAGATGAACGAGTGTAAAATATAAATGGCTTGGAAATTTGCTAATAAATTGGCGTTGTTGGAACGCAGCAAATGATTTCTTTTTTATTCATTGATTTCTTCATTTTTTACGGTGTCTATATTTTTTTTATTTCGAAAAAGTGGGACGGATTTTTTTTACTCAAAAAGTAGGACCAAATTTAGGGTTTTATTAAGAAAAAATAGAAAAATTGCAAAATCGTGAAGCAAAAGCGATGAAAATTGTTCTTAGTCTCGGAGAATGTTGAAATAGTGAAAATCTTGTCGTTTTATATTTTATTCATGATATAATACGCTCGTGACCCGTTCCCATAGAGTCTAATCGTTTCAATCCGTTTTACTATTAATACCGAAGATCCTCGAGGTAAATTATCAAAGCGCGTGGTATACCGCGAAGTGAGACTGGTCTCTCCTGTTGGAGAAAGACGTCAGTCGCGGGCGTAGGATTAAGCGAAAACTTTGTGAAAGTCTTTCGTGCCAAGAAACTTTCTTCGAGAATTTTCTTCCCTTATTTCTTCGTTTCTTTAACCCGTGGACTCTAGTACGTCGATATTAACGACATTTTTTCCGCATTAAATTATTATTCCTGGCTCTCGCATTAAAAGTCGCGGTAGCGACTCGAGACAAGTACATTTATAGCTATTCAAAAATGAGCGAGTCGTTACAAGACACTTATACCGGAGACAGCGGCGTTAGTAACTGTTTTCAAAATTCTTTCTTTAATATTTAATAAATTATTGCATTTTGAAAGATGATTCGCGTGCACGTATTTTTTATTGATTTTTTTCTTTCCATCGTGACTAATACGAACCCAGTAGCTGTAGGCATACTCAAGATATAATTTTTTCATTTTTCGACGAAGCTAAAAAGTGTATAAAATTCTCGCACACTTTTTTTGGCGATTCATTTTTTTCGTCATTTCCATCATCTAGTGACACTAGTAATATTGGTATAATCTGGTGACATCGCGTTTATAGATAGATAGATGAGTAAAAGCGTGACTTTTATTATTATAGATAGAAGAGTGATAGTGGGAAAATAAAATGTAATAATAAACTATTGAACAGTGCCTAAATAAATAATTTTTTTTATTAAAACTATTCCCTACAATTTTTTTCCGAACTCTACAACGGAATCGAAAACGATCCCTTTTCTCTTTTACCATAAAATATTCCTCGAATGCAATAATAAGGTTTATTTAGGGACCATTCTCTTCGTTTTTTTGATAACTAAGAGAATGGTGTATGATAAACTCGTATATTCGGTGAATATTTAATATCTTTGTCGTGAGTTTATAAAGATCGCGATCAGTTTCAACTTTTGGTTAAAATGACTTTTATATATATAGATAGAAGAGTGATAGTGCAAAAATAAAGTTTAATTTAATAAATAAACTTCTGAACAGTTTCTAAATAAATAATTTTTTTTATTAACCCTAACCCCAGCAATCCATTTTTCCGAACGTAAACTCTAGAACGGAGTCGAAAACGGTGCCTCTTCTCTTTTACCATCAAATGTCCCTTGCATGCAATAATAAGGTTTATTTGGAAACCATTCTCTTCGTTTTTTATATAACTGAAAGAATGGTGTATGATACCACCCCACGTTTGAACTATCCTAGATTTGAATTGTATATGGTTTTAAATCACCTTAGAGTGGTGTAGAGACCTTAAATGAAAATACTATTTGGACTTGCAACCCAAAACGGAATCAAGTGATGCGAAATAATTTTGAACGAAAAGATATTTGATTTGAGAAAAAAAAATTCATAAGTACTTCACGAATTTTTTTTTAACTATTGCTCATGAGATATAATTCGTGATCAATAAACGTTATAACAGAAAAACTCGGTTAGTACTTCGGCCAAAATTATTTTTTCCAATCAAACTTTTGCTCTCGAAATTTTGTGCGCATACTTTTTTTGTTTCAAAATCTCGTTTCGTTATGATTACTTTTATTTAAAAACTTTCGGTGCATTCTGATGCTGTTGGAGTATTTCTTCGGCATCATTTTTTATCGAATATTGTCCGATCCGTTGATCCGTTGGCACGGATATTTCGATGTAATATTTTTTGAAATAAAAAAATTTTTTTTTGCAAAATTAAAAAAAAATTCAAATTTTGACTTGTTCGTTGTTCTTTTATACGTCTTATATTATCAGAACTACTGTACGTTTTAAGTAATCTAATCATTTTATAAGTATTGACGGTTAATTACGAAGATTTAATTAATTTGAACACTTCTTAGATCAATATTTCACATTGCATTTTTAGTCCGAATATAGTCGTGATGGTTACATGACAATTCGTCCCAGGACAAAATATCCGGGTCAAAATATCTCAGTCAAAATATTCTGAGACACAATATCCCGGAGTCAAAATATCATCGGGACAAGATATCCTAAGATACAATATCCCGGAGTCAATATATTCTCGCGATATCCTATCACGCGTTTTTCATTTTCATCTTTAATAGTATAAATGTATCCTTTACATACTAGCATGGGCTTCCCTTTTTGTGTTAATATTAAACTCAACGGCATATTTGATTAATTTTTAAATTCAATTTAATGATAATTTGATTGTTCTTCACAAATAAATTAGTACACTACATTCCAATAAATTAAGACGTGTCATAGAACATCACAGACTGGATTACGATCCCCTACAGTACTGGAGACGAAACTCATCAATAACCTCAGGATACAATTATATTCTTTTACATACACATCTTACATACATGAATACATGTTGCCACTTGCTTTCATATACACACACATATGATCATCAATTTCTATATTATATTCATTGAATCCGTTGAATTCAATACTCATCAATATTCATCGATACAAATATCACAGTGGTTTATACTACAATTATATTTTGTTCAAGGAGGAGATCAAGATCCAACATATTTTCGTTAATAATAATAATGATATTTTTCTTGATTGATAGAAATAAAAATATCCAATACATTTAGTCTTACAACTGTAGGATATTTTTCAATGAACAATATTATGTTGTTGGCATATTTCCAAATTAAGTATATTATATTATTGGGATATTTTTAAATAAAGGATATTATATTGTTAGGATATTTTCAAATCGAGGATGTTATGTCACTAGGACATTTTGGCTCAGATATTTTGTCCCAGGATATTTTATCCCAGGATATTTTGACCCTAGGATATTTTGTCCCAAGAATATTTTGTCTGAGGATATTTTTCCTCAGGATATTTTGGCACGGGATATTTTGTCTCAGAATCTTTAGGCCGTACACCAAAATTTTTATTCAGGATCCAATTCTTAAGAAAATCACTTTTTGATCAAATATTACCATATTTTGCTGCACTACCGGAAAAAATGTTAATTCTTTTGCAACACTCAGATACGTACGAAATACAAACATTTTTAATTGGCAAGCTATGAATTTCATACAAAAAGTCGACAAATAACCGCAAAAAAACAGCATATATGCTGTAAAAAAAGTTGAGACAAGTACATTTACTCCCCCCAAATAGTTGTTCCGGTAAGAAATCTCCTTCCGAACGCGAATACTAACAAAAAGTTATAAAAGAGATTTCCTCCCAAAAAAAAACAACCTTGCAAAAATGCTCTCAAAAAATTATAGGAGAATCCCACAAAAATTTATCAATCAAATCATAATCTCACTAAAGATTCCAATACAAATCCGACCAAAATTTAAGTCTAAACTTTACAAAAATA
Source organism: Rhimphoctona megacephalus (assembly GCA_963989365.1). Classification (NCBI taxonomy): domain Eukaryota; kingdom Metazoa; phylum Arthropoda; class Insecta; order Hymenoptera; family Ichneumonidae; genus Rhimphoctona; species Rhimphoctona megacephalus. Next base: position 9,949,792 of record OZ022421.1, on the reverse strand, counting down.
AATGAAAACTACAAAAGCATTAATAGTAAAATACATTAAAGCCTATTAACCTTTAATAAAAAATCTTCCAGTTCATTAAAAATACGGATGTTCTACATAAAAAGAACAAGAATAAAAAATAAGAATGAAAAAAATTTCGGATATAAAAAAAATTTCAGAAGAAAAAAATTAGATTGAAAAAAATTTCGGCCGAAGTACTTGGCGAGTTTTTTTTATTAATTAATACAATATGTTTAATTGAATTTAATTTGCTTAATTCACTCATGGTTACAAACTCGTCAAATACTTCAGCCAAATTTTTTTTTCGATCTAATTTTTTTCTTTTGAAATTGTTTTTATATCCGAAATTTTTTACATTCTTATTTTTTATTCTTGTTCTTTTTGTGTAGAACAACTGTACTGTAGCACATCCGTATTTTTAATGAATTGGAAGATTTTTAATTAGGGTTAAGAGGCTTTAATGTATTTTACTATTAATGCTTTTATAGTTTTCGTTTATTTTTGTTAAGTTTAGACTTAATTTTTGGTCGGATTTGTATCGGAATCTTTAGTGAGATTATGATTTGATTGGTAAATTTTTGTGGGATTCTCCTATAATTTTTTGAGAGCTTTTTTGCAAGGTTGTTTTTTTTTTGGGAGAAAATCTCTTTTATAACTTTTTGTTAGTATTCGCGTTCGGAAGGAGATTTCTTACCGGAACAACTATTTGGGGGGAGTAAATGTACTTGTCTCAACTTTTTTTACAGCATATATGCTGTTTTTTTGCGGGGGTTATAAATACTACGAGAAAGAGACATACACTTGTGAACGCAAATTTTAATGATGGGGAAATACAATTTTTTTTTTTACTACACCTAGATCGTGTGTTTGATTTACTAAAAATGCATTTAAGCGGAATTATTTTTTGATACTACTAAAAAAATGTGCCTTTTCGTACAAAAGCCTTTTTCCAAAATAAAATGCACTTTTTTTAAATCATGAAAATTGTGTATTTAATCTACAAAGTTAATCCAAATGAATAATCCTTTTTTAAATAAGATTTTATGAGAAGGCCTCATTAAAAATTGCGTTTGTTCGTACAAACGTTTCATTTATTGATAACTCTGGTGGGAAAAAATGAAAAATCGGGTAATCCAATATTCTTCGATTTTTCGTTGTTGACGTTGATATTAGAAAATAAAAACAAAAAAATTCGCGTGAAAGCAACTCGAAACCTGTACAGGAGCAAGAGTGGTGTAGAATATTTTTTGTATTTTTCTATCGATAAAAACACGATAGGATGAAAACAGTGAAAAATAAGTCGTCATACATGGTGTCCGAAAAATCTGATTTTCGAACGATATATGATAAAGTTTTATTGAAATTATAAATGTGTTTAAGAGATTTTCTCTACTTAGACTGAAAATCTTGAGCTCAGCTTTTGAAAGATCCTGTATTTGCAATAAAAAGTCAAAAAGCGAAGCGAGATCATGGTAAACGTTAGTCGGACAAAACATTTGTTTGCTTATTTTTTTTGTTTTCAGAAGTGGTTTTATCGCATCGCTGATTCGATATTATTAATTCGAGTTGTGTTTATCCCACGATAAAAAATTGCTTTGGGTTTACTGTTGCGTGAGAATGCACTGCCTCCTGCTATTTTTCTTTTCTCTCGCTTTTTCTCTTTTTTCAATTTTCCCTTTCCCTCTCTCTCTCTCTCTCGCTTCCCCTCTTTGTCTCCTCAATTCATCGTAGTTTCGGTGCTGGTTTTCGCGATCTTTTTCACTTTTTGTTGCACTCAAGCATGGATTTTTCCTACAGGGACAACAATTTTTAACAATGAACATATTGTTCTTTGTTAGAGAGACGAAGATAAAACGAAAAGGAGAGAGAAAAACTGAGAGAGAGAGAGAATAAAAGCGAGAAAAAAATGACTAAATAAAGAGCGAGAGAGAGATTCGTTGCTTTTGCGAATTGGAATAAATCTGAAATTACTAGACAATGTTAGTTTGGGGCAGGGCAAGGGGGGGGGGGGAGGGCGAGTGCGTGTTCCACCAAACTTTAGCGTTCGAAGCCGAGGTATTCGTCGGTCTGTTGTTACGCTCTCGTTGTTCTCCAAACGAAGAGGGAAAGAGTGGAAGAAGAGCGTGGAGCGAGAGCTTGCGAAACGAGAGGGAGCAACAGCAGCCGGTTCTCCGGCTGCTGGTTAAACGTAGGGGTGGAAGCGCGGACGCGCGCCAGTTGAAGGCGAGACTTCGCCCACGTAGCTCTACACCCCGATCTCAATCATAGTACGGAATATTTGTTTCGGAAGTGTCCAAAAAACGAGTATCCCAATCTTTATCACTAGAAGAAAAAAAAAATAAATAAATTGTATCCCATATAAAAAATACCAATAATAATAACAGCATTAAAAATAAATAAAGAAAAAAAAAACAATCGTATCAATTGGAACTTGAAAAAAGTCCCGCCAAAAATTCAAATTAATTTACCCTATTTTGAGGCTATGAGTTAAAACATTTTCGAATTTCGTACCGGATGTTTTCGTGCTGATACAAAAATATAAATAACATAAAAGTAATATTGACAAAAATACAATAAAATTTTTTGATAAATTTCAATTAATGTAGACCACCGTTAAAAAATGCCAACGATCAATCGACGCTTTCAATTCGTCCTCGTTTTGTTCTTCAAAGGTGAGTCATTTCGTTTTTTACGTTTCGTTTTTTCTATACCGATGACACTTTTTTTTTCATGAAACATTTTTTTGTTTCATTGTTATTGTTTTTGTTTGAAATTTTTTAGTTCGGCTTTACTCGGACAATTTTGCAGCTGTTTTTGATTATTTCGTGCGAAGGTGACGAACGAGCTCGTAAAATCGTGCGCGTAGACATCAATCTGTGTGAAAGTATCGCGTACCGATATCACGTGCGAATGCAGCCCCGTTGATTTGCGACTATCGCATGCCCATTTCCCGTCGGCTGCGCCAGATGCGCCAACTTCAGCGGTTGCACGTCGCCACGGATAACCGTAGGAAATCTCAGTCATTTTTTTCTATTTCCTCGCCCATTTTTTCATTTAAAGAAATTTATTTCACTTTTTTTCTTTTTGAGACACGAACAGGGTACAAAATGCATAATCGTTTGGAAAAAAATGAGTTTAATATTTGCTTGCCTACGGAGAAATAGCATACTCAAGAAATATCATCGTAATTCATGTATTTCGGTCTTTTTAGTGAAAATAAATATTATAAATATTCAAAGAAACCTTGCAATTTTTTTGTTGTTGTCAATTTTGAAAATATGATAAAACGAATATTTCAACGAATGGATCCTTCGTTATTTAACAATTATTAAAATACCCCTACAATAATTCATCCAACAATTTTAACTCCATCAAATCTCTTCGATGTTTCCTAAAGTTTTTTTACGTTCTTTTGTCCCAGAGAGTTTTGTTCAGTTTGGTTTTAATTTCGTCTTAATTTGGAGCTTATAGAATTAAAGCTTTCCTCTGAATTCCGTTAAATTGCATCACTCGTTTGATCAATCGAAAAGCCAAATTGCTTTTTCCATGAAGCGTAAATAATTTTATTTGCTGTGTCGATCGTACGTTTCCGTGAATATATATGAATATATACAGCAATTATGCACTTTTAATTCGGTCCGAAAGGTTTACCATGCTAAAAGCAAATTATTTGGAAAATTCGTGTTTTTTTCGGAAATCTTTTGAAATATTTTTACATTAAATTTTCTGGCTTAAAAAGGATTCGAAAAAAAAATCTAGGATGCTATAAAATACGAGACAAATGTATGTATAGAACAACAAAATAAATGTCGTTCCACGGGGTTTCGACGAAATAAAAAAAAGAATACAGAGACATTAATTGTTTACGGATTTCTACACATAGTTTGTTTCACCCAATGAAACATTGAGAAAATATATTTCAATTAAAATAGCAACTCTGTAAATGTTTATAATCAATTGTTTGAATTTTATAAACGATCGAAATTGCACCTGCTGTTGTCACTGATAACATTTTGTTTTCTGATGTCTCCTTCGTTTCGCGTGTTGATATCATTAGTATTTCATAGAAAATTGTACCGATCTTCTTCCTCCCGACATGTTTCGAGGGTTTTGTGAAAGGTTGATTCTCGTATCGCTCGTAGATTCACCGCCAAGAATAAGAGAGAAAGAGATAAAAAGAGAGTAGGGCTGATTGCAAAGCGAGAGATCGAAACGAACGACGAAAGAGAGACGAGGCAGGAAGAAAGGGTGAGAAAGCCTCGGGGAAACACGCGGTAGCGTATAACACGTGTTTTCTCGTCCGATCGAATTAGCTCTCTAGTACATACGTTGAACAGGGCTAAGGTATATAGAGGATTTGATGAAGAGAGGAGAAATTCACACAATTATCGCTATATGTGACATATATTCCACTGTGTCACTTATTGACGTGAACTCTCACCATTTTTCCAACTCCCCTCATTTCCCCCTGCCTATTATTCTCTCTTTCTCTCCTATATGTCCCTTGTTATGCATGACATAATGATGCTGCATTGTTGTTCTTTCGGTTCAACGAGAAACAGAGAAAATAACACTGATTGCAAAAAACGAGGAATCAATAAACTCGAGTCGAATTAATTGATGCAAACAGATGTATCATGGAATATTTTCTCATTGGAAAGTGTAGTAGAAATCGCGTGGATGACAGGAGTTGAAAAAACAAGTAAAAATGACAATTTTATGCTGACAATTTACGAATTCACATTTATCTTGGTATTCTTTTCTTTTATCTTGATGAATTTTACATTTTTTCATGTTCTTATCCGTGGTTGTTGACTGACGAATTAATTTAGAATTGAAAAATATCAGGAAATCAATGAAAAATCGATAGTTATGCAATGACAACGGTAGAATAAAACAGAGGAAATTAATCTTTGAGGTTGTAAAGGTGTTAGAGAACATCCGAAAAAGGTCACTACATTTTGCTTTTTTGAAAAGCTCTACATACTCTGGAAAGCCTCGTCAAAGGATCGTTTGACTTGGACTTTGTCAATGGGTGTGGAATAGGGGCGAACGGATGCTCCCGCATAGTCCTCGTTTACTCTTCGTTTGGTACGACGAAACTTTCGTCCAACTCTCCTGGTTCACGATTTCTAGCCATTCCCGATTGTTCTTCTCATCCTTGACGCTCTCTTGTTGATGCCAAGTTCCAACGAGATGATGAGACTTTATCGCTTTTTGACCCCTTACACTCAATCACACCTTCTTCCTCCTCCTCTTCTTCTTCTTCTATTTTACAATCTTCTCATCCACTTTGACTTGTCTCATTCGAGTTTCGATCGTCACTTCCTAAAGTTTCTATCTCTCTGATTTATCATTCCATTTAGTGCTTCAGAAATTCTTAAACAAAACATTATAATAAAAAAGTTTACGGTCTTATGACAATCGCTAAAGTTGAGAATAATTTCAAACAAGAAATCTAATAATTCAAAATTTCAGACGTATAAAACAAAGCGAATAAAATATCCACTAAAATAGAAGAGAAAGAGAGATAGTGAGAGGGGTTTAGTGATCTATCTAGGGTAAGAATAAGATATTCCATGTGCGCATTTAGCGACTTCAACGGAAGAGAGAGAATCGTGACCAAGGAAACTTTGTCTTTCTGTATATTCTCACCTCTTCTATCTTCCAACTATTTCGATTCATTCGCACAAATCACAATACGAACTTACCGAGTTTTGCCCTTGTATGTGAGACTTTCTTCTTATCTCTCTTATCCTCAATTCTCTTGCTTCATCACTTTATCCCTTTCCGCGATCTTTTTGCTGTGACTAGGATATTTCATCGTGTAACTCCTCATTTCATCACCATCTCCCTTTTCTCTTCTTTGGTGTCTTCAACGACGCGTCTTTGAAAGTTTGATTAAACTTCGACGTGGTCGTTCGATGCTAGAGTCTCTTAAGCCAGAGACTCTTTCCATCTTTATCTGAGTGAAAAGAAAAGGAAGAAGGGAAAGTTCTTGTTCCTTTGTTCTCTTTTTAGCTGTGAGAAATGGTCCGTATTTCGTCATTATGCTGTATTTATCGATCTATTATCGAACCGATTGATTTCATTCGATTAATCAAATATTTTCATTGATTAAATACATTTTTTTATTATTAAATTGAAGGGAGCACATTTTTCTACGTTTTCAACGTTCTTTCTCGGTTCCTCTGAAGAAACGTAACAGTTTATTTGATATCGAACCAAAAAACGGCGTCTTATTTACTCGGGAGTTAGAAAAGGACCTGATTGGATTGAAGTAGAAATTACGAGTCACTTTACGTTGCTGGTCGAATTTGTTCGCCGCAAAAACTAAAGACGTCGTCGTCGTCGTCGTCGTCGTACTTTCTTACTCGATTGTCAATTCACTGTGGGCGGTAGTAAATTTTGAAATTCGAATGACGGTATACGAGCGAGCAGTTGCGCGACCCCGATGCTGTGGCTAACGGTGCGAACGTAGCTTCGATTCTTTTCTGCACGATGGAATAAGGGATAGAAAAAGAAAATCGGTAGGAGAGAGAGAGAGAGACAGAGAGAGAGAGAGAGAGAGAGAGAGAGAGGAGGGCAAAGATTTGTTGGCCAGGGAAGGTTTTTACTTGCGATCTCCAACCCTTATAGCGTATGGTTAGAGAAAACGCGGTACATCCGAGCCGAGAAGTTGAGGTTTTTTTTTCAAACTTTTTTTTATTCTTAAGCTGGAAGACGGACACGGTGCTATTAAATGGAGCGTATCATGAAAGCAGGTTTTTCTACTTTCTTCGCTGATGAAATGGGTGAGCACTTTTACTCCGAGCAGTAGTTCCAGAGATCGTTTCTTCTTTACGAGACACACATATACACAAACGATGCACGAACCGCAAAACTTCAAAGTACCCTGCGAAATACTAAAGTTTCATTAATAATAATAAATATAAATGTATATTTAGCTCTTTTATGACTTTTATTTATTACCAAACTTAACTTTTGCGTATAAATCCTCAACGGGGTTCCATTTCGAGCGAGAATCCTCTCGATCTCGATAAGACAATTATTTCCTTCATAATAAACAATTACTAATTAATAATGAATATTCCATTGGAATGAAGATAATAATTTTTTCAATAAAAATCGTTTTTCTGATCGAACGATCATTTTCAACCATTTTAATATAACACGAACGCTGAATCACGGTATTAGCGAGTTCGAGGATGATTCGGGAGGGGTTTGGTGTCTGCGTATCCTGAAAATTTCAGGTTTGATTCCGGAAGCGTGCGCTCGGGACGGAACAGAAGGTTCTCTGATTCGCGTGTGATTTTCACTCGGCGTGCCACCGAGTACCGATGAGATTATGGTACACGTACAGAGAGAAAGAGGGAGAGAGAGAGAGACAGAGAGAGAGAGAGAGAGAGAGAGAGAGAGAGAGGATGATACTCTGCTGGATTTCTACAGGAAATTGATATTCCTTGCCACGACTCGAGTGAGAACGCGGTTAATGCTAGCTAACCCTTCTGTTCGTGTGTGCGTGCGTGGATTCTGTCTCATTTCTATATGGTTCCTCGTCGTTACACAGGGATATTGACATTTCTCTCTTCATTTATCCATCGCTGTAGCCATCTTTCTCTTTCTTTCTTTCCCTCTTTCTCTATCTGGCAGTGAAACATTGACCCCCTTTCTATACGTTCGCAATTTCAGAGTTGCATGTTAATTGACTCAAAATCAGTGTTTTAAACGATTTGTTCGGGTTTCCCGAATTCATTGTTTACACTCGAATGTACGTGCAGCGTTGAAGGACTACAGAGTTGAACACCTGTATATATTACACTTGTACATGCCGCATTAATTCAATAGGTATAATTCATGTGGACTGGCAAACGAGAGATGATGTAATGTCTAAATGATATAAAAATAGCCAATTTAAATGAACGATCAATTAAATACAATTACGTTTTCATCCAAATTCATTACATATATTTCAATCGTAATTACGGATAGAATATGCTTTGGCAATTTAGTTGAAAGGATCAAATGAAATATTTCTAAAGTATTTAATAAAATTGTTAACATTGGTTCAATGAATTCACATTTCGTTTCATTCTCATGTTTCCAAATCTCTCAAATTGTCACGCAAATATTTGAAGGGTTTTAGATTACTACAACTATTACACTGAGCCTCCCTTCTCATTTATGTGTGGTGTTCGTGACCGAACTACCGTCCCCTAGACAACAGCCTCGTAAACGTTGTCACGGCAAATAAATTCAAATGGATTTCTCGTAAAATAAGTTTTTACACCTACACAGATTTTACGATCTCTGAGAATAGATGGTTTTTGAGACAGAGAGAGAGAGAGAGAGAGAGAGAGAGAGAGGGGGGGGGGGGAGAAACGGAGAGCAAGAGATGGAAGGATTGCAAATGCGGAATAAGGCCATCTAGAATATCAATATAAATACAGAGCTTTTCAAAACCCACGAAAATAGAAAAACTCCAAAAACCCACTTTTTCACCCTTTTTGGAATGCCAACACAATATGTTTTGAAGAAAAATAATTTTTCATATAAAATACACGGATATACAATTTGTGGTACATCGCCATCGTTATAAACGTCGAAGAAAATTTTGATAGCATTGTCGAATAATATTTGTGTAAATTCGTTTTTGTTGATGCTCTCAGCTATGTTTATCCCCTTTAAAAAGCTAAATAACGGAAGTTACAACCTTCAGCCGTGTAGGATCAAGCACAGTTTTTCGCCCATACACAAAGGTCACTTTATGCGTGCAGACCCCTGTCGCGCTTTTATATTACGACGCCTCGACGAATCGGCTGTCATCGTATGACGAGTTTGATACACATGCTCATGAGACGGTGGGTGAATTCAACCCTTCATTCCCTCCTGACTATAAAATCCCACATTTCGATGGTACTCTTTCTTTATGGATGGTATATATCTCCTTATTTTCACTTGCACAGTTTCGTGGCTTTTTCCCTTTTTTATTACCCTCCTTCCTCCCCTCCAATATGCTTCAACTACATTTATATACTTATATATTTTATATAACTTATTTGCCTAGGATACATGTGCACGTAACCTATAACAAAATCTCACACTAGCACAATAACACAACGACGATAACGCGCTGTATATTTGAGTGGTGATAAAAAAAAAATATATATACGTCCCGAGCTTTCTGGCTAACAAAGTTTGCGTCACTCTCCTTTATTTTCACTATGGAAAATTTCAGTGTCTATAATATAACCTTTGGGATGCATGAAAAAATCGAGCTGGTTCGTGAGGCTTGATTTTTATCATATGTGCACTTAATGACATCTCTAAATATAAGAATAATAATAAAAATTAAATATAAAAGCATAATGAAAATAAAAAAGTAAATATATATTCCATTATCAACGAATTTCACTAATGTATTCAGTTTTGTATCTATAAAAATTGCATGAAAATAAATATACAATCATAATTTACTGCAAATGTGGTAACACTCCGTTTTTATTTTCTATTTTTCCCTCTCTCGCCCCTCTTTTTTTCTCTATGAAGCTTTTGCTGGCGCTTTCACTTTACAAAAGGGGTAAAATTGCGATCACATTTTTTTGCCTCGGTTCATTCCCTGCTCATCCAGTTCCTCCCCGCATACCGCAAGTTTTATACATATATACATGCAAATACGAGTGTAAGAGAGTAAGAGGAAGAGGCACCTCGATGCTTCCTCTTCATTTTCTCTTGCTTTACCTTTTTTTCACCTTTCTCCGACAATCTGTCTCTCCCGCACTAGTTTTACCGAGGACAATCTCTTTTTTTTCCATTCACCTAAACCTGCCGGGCAATGTAGGATCTGAGTGAGAGAGACAGAAAGAAAGGATGAGAAAAAAAAGAAAGAGAGAGAAAGAGATAGAGAGAGAGAGAGAGAGAGAGAGAGAGAGAGAGAGAGAGAGAGAGAGAGAGAGAGAGAGAGAGAGAGAGAGAGAGAGAGAGAGAGAGAGAGAGAGAGAGAGAGAGAGAGAGAGAGAGAGAGAGAGAGAGAGAGAGAGAGAGAGAGAGAGAGAGAGAGAGAGAGAGAGAGAGAGAGAGAGAGAGAGAGAGAGAGAGAGAGAGAGAGAGAGAGAGAGAGAGAGAGATGATGATGATGATGATAAATTTATTTTACCTTGGTAACCCTTAAGGCAATATTACAATTCTAGATCCGAACAGACCCACAACATGCTGTGGCACGGATCTAGCAAATAGCAGAAACCTTAAATGTAAGACTTAAAATTAATACAATACTGAACATTATTGTAATCCAATTCAGCAATCATGGCAATAATAATAACAAATGTAATGTCATAGCAATAAAAAATAAAAACTATAATAAAAAATAAAAAGAGAGAGAGAGAGAGAGAGAGAGAGAGAGAGAGAGAGAGAGAGAGAGAGAGAGAGAGAGAGAGAGAGAGAGAGAGGGAACGTTGGCTCGCACCGAATCAGCGAACGGGAGGAATAAATGCCACATAATCCGCTGCCTCTCTCCCTTTTGATTGCTTCGTGGACCGACAGGGGTGCCCTCTACCCAACTTTTCGTGCGACCCCTGGAGGTAGCGTCGTGTAAGCTCACCAACATTTTCTCCTAGTTATTCTGTACCAGCCCATTATATTCTACTACGTTCATATACACGTTATACGTGTATGAAAACGTTCATAATCGAGAGTGGGTGTTCTCAACTTTCAGCAATTTTAACAACGATGAAGGAAAGACGAAACCAGGTGGTTCGATAGTGATAACTCACTAATAAAAAGAAATCAATCAGGTATTAATAAACCTGCCACTTTCCTGCACTATTCTCTTTCTCCCTTAGCATTGTTTCTCGTAAATATAGGAAATTCCAATTTTATATAGGGAAATTGGAAGGTTTTATCTATTAAAGCTTTTTAATTGAGCAGGCAATGATTAAATTTCAACCACTGCGACGATTTCTGTTAAGGATTCGATATTCCACTTAACGAGTCTCGAAAAAAGTGTTTTCTTTTTCGAACTTAAATGAACAATCCTAAATATTTTCTTTATTTAATCCACTTATTTAATCTTATTTATGATTTTTATTTCATTTTCTGCCATTTCAGTTTATCAATGGTTAGCTCAGCTCAGTTTATCAGGAAAAAAACCGATACGATTGGACTAAGTTTATTTCATATAAAAAATCGTAAAAGAGGGACTTTTTATGTTCGACGATAAAAACATTCGTTCGGGCTTGTATATCATAACCAATGATATTTTAGAACGAACGTGAATCGGACCAAGTATCGATTAAGGCCTACAAAAATCTCGTACAAGTTTTATTCCATCTGTAACACATGTATTGGCATTGGAAAAAATATATACATATATATATATCCTGATAATTCAACTGCCTGTCTCAATATTTTCACACGGTAACGGCATTCGTGCCAAAATCCCTTAAAATATTCTCTCCCAAGTAGATATGGAAATTCTGGTTCCGACGTATATGCACATTCTGTACCCATTCGAATGGCGGAGGGGGAGGGGGCGGGGGGCGGGGGTGGCGTGCAGTAACATGACCATAACTATATGTATATATTAAACCAGGAACTATTGAGGCTGTGAAGCTTTTATCGATGCTGCGGTGATGGCAGAACGGACAGAGTTTGCCGTATATACAACATGGAATTTCGATGTACCAAGTCATATTAACATATCCAAGCTAGTGTACTCTAAATCCGTTATACGTGTCGCGAAAAAAAAAAAAAAATACTTACTGGAAAATTGTTCAAAAATGAAAAAAAACACGGAACAGCATTAAATTGCAATTTTCGATATTTTCCATTATTTTCATTCATAAATCCTCTTTCATATTTTTTTAAGCCTCTGAATTTTAGTCATTTTTTTTTACTCGATCTTAATGTTCGGTGGAATGAATCCATAAAATATGGAATAAGGAATAAAACAGTAATCGGGTTTTCTTACTGCTTGGACGATTGGTAAAGTTTACGATTGGAAATCAGAAAAAGTCGCAGTGGAAAAAGTATATGAGCATAAATTTGCCACTTTTTTTCAACTCGAATAGTATAACTTTCGAATAAAACGGCGTATTTTGCAATTCCTTTAGGGATTAACGGTGCCCTTTTCTTGGTCACTGTTACATGCAGTATTTCTATATGTACGCATAAATGTATGGGATGTTATCGACTTGTCGGAGGATTCGAGAGAACGTGAAACGTTTCCGTGTTTCCGTTGTTTGGGCGGTTGGGAGGGGGGGGGGCGGTGACCGCCTGGCAGGCGACGAAGATGGGGCGCTTTTCCCTGTACTTCCCAAATGTCCGGGTTGGGATTCGAGTTTCGTATCCAAGAGTAAAAGAGAGAGAAAGAAAAAGAGAGAGAGAGAGACGGGGGTGGAGAGAATCCCGTTTTCCTCTTCTCGAAGCGTTATGCCACGATGATAATTCAAACTCCAAAGTTTCCATGAGTGTACAGAGTATTTCAAAAGTCACGCCCAAGTTTTAGAATAATTAAATAGCGAAGCTTCGAGAATTAAAGCCCCGAGCCATGTTTTCCCTCGAATTAATTAATTATTAACTGCGTTTCCGAAATAAGGGAGTGATTTTTTCACTCCCCTTTGACTATATCATTTTTTTGAAATTTTTATCATCTTATTTTTGGACGGCATGTATATTTATCCTCTTTGCTCTTTTTCCCTTAAATGGCCCATTACCGATAGACCGATAAATCATGCATTCCCCCACGAGATATCTTGTCGTACTCCCGAATCTCAATGATAAATAATAAATTTTCAACCTTCCCACTGAAATTACACGCATATTTTGAATTATGTAAAATAATATTGAAAGATTGTTTGGCAATAACATATTTCCAGTCTTTTTTTAATGGAACCGTTTCTACTTTTATTTGATCAATTTTTTTACAAATCTGTTTTCATTAAGTACATTGTTTAAACGATATTAACCATAAAAATTAATAGCACATTACTAATATTAATGTATAAATATACGCGGAAAAAAATGATCTATAAAAATTAATGGTCGATATTTAAAAATTACTGAAATTAAAGCAAAGTGTACAGTTGAAAACTGTAAATTACTCGTTTTACAGTGTGTTCCATTACAAAATAATGGACGTAATATGTTTATTACTCTCTGATCAGTTATTAATGCTGATCTAAACTGTAAACAACTCAATGTCCACAGCAAAAAAATGACATAACAGAAATTACAAATAAAAACGAGGAATCCCACTGTGTATGGAATGTAAATTGTACAGTAAAAAATAAAATATTCCCCCTTGTAAAATATTCAGTACGTATAGGAAAATACACCGTATACCAATACTATTTACTGATATTAAAAATTGTAAAAAAATGTCAAACGGTATTCCTGAAAAATTGTAATTAGAAATATAAAAATTGTGTATTTCCTATTGAGAAAATTACCGTCGACATAAATTAGAAATTGCAGTGTACCTAGTAAAAATTCAAAAACGTACTGCAAAATTTGCTATATTTGCTTATTATAGTTCAAACAATGGGGGGGGCGGGGGGGGGGGGCGAATTTTTAACTACACGAAAGCGTTACGGACATATTGTAATATATGAAAATTTGATATTTTTTATATTTCAAATTTTTCTTGCTTTCAAAAGACTTGTCTCATAGATTATTCATTGATGTTACCGATTATATTCCGGATTGGATATGTATGTATCACTTTTTTTACCAATAATTACCAAGTAAATAGTAAACCGACTGAGCGCTATAAATAGTACGAGAATCCCATTGCTGTGTTTGGGCTATTACGTAGTAGTAAGAACGTCTTAATCTTAAGACTATAGACCAAGTTTGCGATCGACATCATTATTCCTACTCACCTCCAACCCACCCACCTAACCCAACACTTTTCAAAATAAGGGTTTTTTTATTGTTAAATCAATTTTTCTCTTAATAAATAAATACACTCATAGTCTCCTATTACCCTTCCCCTACTCACTCCTCCATTGCGCTTTAAAGCCTTCGGGCAGGTACCCGCACCGCACATCAAGTCACATGCTAAACGCACCTAAATTGTACTCTTCTTGTGAATAAAATGTTTTTAAAAGAAAAGAAAATAAATAGTAGCGTAATAGGTAGCGTCCGTGCCCGTTAGGTCGTAAATAAGTAGGTAGGTCAGATCAAATCTCAGTGTAGGTAGGAACTTTTTTCGGCAGAAATTGATGTGAGAAATGACGGATGTAAGAAAGTATGATTGAAAATGCATTTATAATTAAAGAAATTTTTAAAATTTTATTTTTTTTAAACAATTTTATGGTTATGTTTAGGTAATTCTGATGAGGATAAGTTCAGTTTATTATTTTATGTACTTTTGACGGTTTCACACTGTAATAACTGGATGAATGTAGTTTTTTTACTGTTCGACACTGTATAAATTCATTTGATGGACATGCAATATATATTTTCCACCACAGGGACTTGCAGATTTTGTTTAAGGAGGTTGGATCGCGACGATACAATGTTGCCGTGCTAAACCATGTTAAAAACATAAAAAATTTCAAAATGATAAGAATTTAATAAAATTTGGTAAATGTATTCTTTAAAAATATATATGACAATACAATTTTTTTTAGATTTTTCTACCACATAGTTCTCGAGTAATTGAACACTAAAGTTCACGTGTATAAGCGTAGAGTTTACATATATACAGTTATACATCTCGTGCATAAGAACTTCGATTCAACGCTCAATTATTCGATAACAATGTGGTAAAAAATGTTGAAAAAAATTGTGTTTGTATACTTGGAGCCAAATAATGTTATCACCAAATTTGATCAAATTCTGATTATTTTGATTTCGTGATTCAACCTCCTTAAAGTTTCATGAAAAATTGATGTTTACGCGTTTGGAAGGCGCTACCAATTTGGAAAACTGTAAAGTTTCATCGAAATCCCAGTAAAAACTACAGTTCATTTTTTTCCGTGTACTATTGCACTAATATAATATTTTAAATCAATAATACTGGAAATAATACTTCAAAAATTGTCGTCACGATTCAGTTTTTTAAAACTTAACTACAAGCATAAGGTACAATGTGCTTTCGACTATGCAATATGGTGAACAAGCGAGACCAACGAGACTTTTCGCCATTGATGCGATTTTACTCTGGGCCGTTACACAATCGCAATAGACAAAGTTTCCGATCGCCAGAATCAGATAAATCAACTCTGTAGCGTACCAGCGTGCATGACCATATGTATATAAATACGTCAATGTATATTCGTCTATATATATATATAATATATATCTATATATTATACGAATCTGTATTCGAAATGGTAAATAGGTTTGTTCGTGGGTATATTGTGCAGAAACTACAGTAAACAATAAACAGCACAGCAATGGGAATCGAGTTTCGTTCTACGCGCTGTTTACTATCGTATTCTTATTATTATGTATATATAAACTACACACACATATATGTAGGACATCCGACTGATAAAAACTTTATTTCGCGATCAGTGTATCGGAGATTTACTGATAGAGGCGACGTAACGGATGAAAAAAAAAAGTAATCAATGTTTTACAGTTGATAAATTAGATAGGGGTTGAAATTCACAATTCCCCAAGGTGGTGAATTCAGCCGAAAGAGATTAAGAACTATCATCGCGAATCACACCCGAAAGAAACGAGTTGGATCATTTATCTTTTCTTTTCTTTCCATTCCCAGTGTATAAATGGAATATCCGGATAATGGAGCATCTTTTTAAATAATTTATATCCTAAAGAGATCTCCGGTATTTCGTTCTTGTATTTTTTCATCATAATTTATTTACAACTTTTGTTTCGTAACATGAGAGACGAAGTGTACAACAAAGAATAAAAAGCAGTTAATTGTGAATTCCATTTTTAGAAATTCGTAAATTTTTCTCAAAATCTTCGTAGACACGTAAGTGCGACACAAATGTTCACTCGTAATTCATCGGTCTGTAGCTGATCGTACGGTAAAGGGTCTCGTAACGAATTTACGAGGTCATAATGCGCGCGAACTACTCCACGTCTTTCAATCTCTTTCGCACGGCGATGCTGTGGGTAGTGTATACAGACGGGCGATAAATATATCGCATATTCCTATGTAGCCAATGGCACTGTTCTCGGTACGGTTGTCTACGAAAAAATAGTGTTTCGCATAACAACAAAAATTGTAGAAAAATAGTCGTTCGAGTACAAGATGAAATGATGAATTATTCATTTTTATAACAGTTTAAGTTCGATACATTTAATTTGTATTTTCAGTATTTAGATTTTAGAAACGAAAAACAAAATTTTGCTCATTTTTATCTTTTATGCACAAACCTTAATGTATATACATATTAGCCATGTAGATATATGTGAAGCAAAACCATTGGAAGGGTGATCCATGACAGATGAAACGTAACAAGATTCACCAGCCCGTTAAATCGAGGGAAAGAAGAAGCGTGAGAGATTGAGGGAAAGAGGAAGAGACAAACAGTACTGGAATGTTGGTTGCACTCGTGTTACCGAAAAAGTGTAGTTGCGGGGAGGGGCGGAGGGGGGGGGGGAGGCAAAAAGGTAGATAGAAAGACTGTTTTCCGGAGAGTTTACCGGGGCAGTAGGACGTATCAGGGTGGAACGAGTCTGGCTCTATGTTTTTATATATCCATGAAAAAAACAAACAAAAAAAACAGAAAAAATCTGAGCACAAATGAACCTAAAAGAAAAAACAAAGAGCGAAATGTAGTGACGACTGTACGATCGGAAATTTCACGTTACGCCAATATAATGTACCCCGTGCGTATGTTTTATCCGACAGAGATCCGAATGTAGGAAAAAATGAAACAAAAAATGTTGCATAAAGGAAAAGTAATGGGGAGTGAATAACTCGGAAAACGCAGGCGAGGAAGCAGAAAAAAATGTTCGAATTGCGTTTACAGTGTCGGAAACGATGTATATTTAAGTTATGAGGGTACGGGGGTGAAAAATGTCGCACAGTACGGAAGAATAAACAGAGGAAATGGAATTCGAAAGAGCAAAATGTCGTTTCCATAACTTTTTATTCGAAAGTTGAAACAAAAAAACGATAGAAAGCACGTGCTATTAATTTCCTGAATTATAGAAATTGGAAAACTGATGCATTTTGTATTAATTTTGAGGTTTTAAGGCGGGAACAGTCCCTTTATGAAGGATCAACGAATCTTTCAGAAAATGATACGTGGATATGTACGTTTTACATAGATACGATCGTGGTCACGTAACTTTTGATTCGAGGATGAAGCGAGTAACGTATTCGTAACAGGGTTGGGAGTTGAAAAAAGGGTTTTCTCGCTTCGGGGTTGAATCTCGCGAAATTACGTACAATATACGGTTCTGTATATTTATGTTCACGTAGATGCATACTGCACCATCCACCATGTAATATAGGGATGAAGGGAAGGCAGCTGCGTTGAAAGCGAAAGAGAGGGTGTTTCGTTTCTCGTCGCGTTACTTCGTGATTTCCGTGTATCGCTTCCTCCCATCTCGTCCCACGTTTTTACACCCGCAATCCTTTATACATATAAATGTATTTATATTCATGAATCTTTATACATATATATTGGGTTTTAAACTTAATTCCCGCTGTTTTTCAATTAAAATATATATATATATATATATATATATATATATATATATATATATATATATATATTTATAGTTTACGGTACATTCTGTTTTTTCGAAGTATTGTCCTTCCGAAGCTACAACCTTTTCCCATCTTTCACGCAACAAATGGATTCCACGCCAATAGAAATCGTTGCTTTTTGAGGCGATCCATTCATCGATCCATTTTTGATATCTTCAAAAGATTTGGAATACTGTAATAACAATTCCTTCTGATTGCTCGAAACAAATGATAATCAGACGGTGCTGTGTCCGGTGAATACGACGAGTGAGTTAAGACTTCCCAGTTCATATCCTTTATATACTTTTTTACGGTTTGTGCTACATGTGGCCGAGCATTGTCGTGGAGCAAAATTAGTTTGTTATGACGTGTGGCTTACTCAGGCCGCTTTTTTCTCAATTCCTGGTTTAGTTTAATTAATTGTTGTTCATAGCGAACAGCTGCGATCGTTTCACCCGGTTTCAGCAAATCGTGGTACACCATACCTTCTTAATCCCATCAAACACACAGCATCACCTTTTGAGCACGAATAATATGCGTTTTGGCGTTGATGGACCTGGTTCACTTGGCAGTATCCATGATTTTTTTCGTTTGGGATTTTCATAATAAACCTATTTCTCATTGCCAGCCATGATTCGATATAAAAATGACTTCCTTTCGCATCGTTTAGGCAGCAATTCACAAATCGTTTTTCGCTTTCGAGTTGTCTCTCGTTTAATTGATGTGATAACCAATTTCCGGCTTTTTGAACCAGTCCAAGATTCTGTAAACGTTTGCTAACAGCCATTTCAGTAAGGTTTAATGTTTGACATCGATCTTCATTGAGTAAGGCCTCCAATTCTTCATCTTTAAATTTTTTCGGCTGTCCTGGACGTTCTTTCACTGAGAAAAATTTATGGTTCACAGTACCATATTTGCATATTTCCCTGAGAGGATAGAAATACTTTTAAGGTAACGCTAACTCAAAAAAATATGGTTGGATTTACTGTATTTTATAAGTTGTTTATATTACGCGCATATATTAACAGCAACAATGATCTTGCCAAACATATGTTGCGTATTTGTTACCAAATAATAGTGATATCTTTCCTAAAATAAATATTACCGTTAACGATCAGGAATAGTACTCTCGACTATACTCACGGTACGCTTGGCAAAAATTTAAAGTAGACCATACTAGATATTTCCTTGGTGCCATAAACATATTATATTGCTACTATAAGATGAAAATGTTTAGTCAGATTTATCACATTTTAATAAGAAAACCTGATGTGCACATACGTTAATAGTAACATTCATTTTTGCGGATACAAAATAGTGTGATCCGTAATGTTTATTGTAAGGACCATTGATATTTTTGGAGGATACCATTTTTTGATTTTTTAATAAATTTACTTTGCTCGTGTTCTTAACGGGACAGACCTAGTTGGAACGTCAAAAAAAAGGCCTTTTTTCCGATTTTTTTTTGGTCAAACGATAAAATAATTCACAACAAAAGTTCTTCCGTTTAAAAGATACATATGTAATGTATATGTTGCAATTTTTTCAACGCAATACATATCGAAATAAGCTGGTGACCGTCAATTGCCGAGGACGCTGCAAAAAAAAACACGGTTTGCGGTGATCAAGCTCACGCTGCAACGGCTCATCTGAAACAAAAAAAACGGAGGGGATTTTTAGTTAATGATATAATGCTCCAGTTGAACGAAGGGTTTTGAAAAATTTCCATTTTTCACAAAATGGCGGCCGTTAAAAGTCAAAAGTGTTTTTTTGACCAAAATATCAGTTCCATTTTTTGCTATTAAAAATAAAAATAATTATCCAAAAAAAAAATCCTTCGTTCATATGGAGGACTACCATGTATAGAAGAAGTGATATAAATTTCAACCCGATCGGTAAAGCCGTTCTCGAGCTACAGTGATCACCGACTTCAAAAACATGGTTTCGAGAAAAACGCACTTGAAGTCCGCTACCTGCTTACCTATGGCTCAGACACGACGTGCTACAAAGTCTTGTATTTCGGCGAATAATGGTCCGATTTACATTTAGCTGGGCGGAAAATGTTCGTAAGAGATTCTACTTTTTGAAAATGAAATAAAAAAAAAATCGATTTTTCGAAAATTCTAACTAGGTCTGTCCCGTTAATTATCACACATCAAAAGTGCGTTTTACTTTCTGGAAAGATGTGTTTAATTAATACTTCGTTTTTGCAGAAAAACCATTGTCGCGTCGTACTTTTACTCAGGTGAACGGCATAAATATCCCTTGCGGTATGGTTGATATAACGACAACAAATAGTCATTGATAGTTAGAAACACAAGTCTCCGCGACATTACATAAATTGTTACTATTATGAGATATTTTAATAATGCCTATCCATTAAAAGATATTAATTACCATATAAATGGTAAAATTCAGTACAGGTCAATCCAAAAATGAATATGCTACAGTATACCATATTTTTCATATCCATAGTAACTTACTTATAATGTTACTTGGATTATTTGATCATTGTAAGGGTTTTTACTATGATTTTTAGTCCTTTTTAAATAACACATGGTTATCCACACCATTGGGATTATATGTTTGGATGAACACTACAGATATAGTCCAATTAACTATAACATAATTGTCCTAACAATATTTTTTGGTACAATTTACCATAGAGCGGACAACTATACGTGTATAGTTGCGAGAACTAGTGTCTTTTTTCTCAGTGTTGTCTTTAAGGGCAAAATGGCCACTTTTGAATCGTTTAAACCAATCTCTGCACGTTGCTTCAGATAGAGCATGTTCACCGTAAGCTTCTTGAAGCAAGCGATGACTTTCAGCAGCACTTTTTCTTAAATTAAAGCAAAAAGCAAAGCTTCCCGCATATGCTGTTTCGTTGGTTCACAACCTGACATTTTTGATATTATAAAAAAGTAGTGTGTACAAGTGAATTCACTCTCGAAAGTAGTATAACTAGGGGGATTCTGGCTCAAATGGAGGCGAGGGGTATGCGGTGCGGGGGCGGAGCCCCCGCGCCGCATGCCCCTCGCCACGACTTCAGAATGCCTCCTAGCTCTTCTACTGCACTCCCCTCCCCTGCCCTCGCCGTGGCCCGGCAGTAGGCCCAGAGGGGAACGAGGTGTGTTGAAGAGAGATGGTTCGAAGCATAGTGAGTGGGAGAGAGAGAGAGAGAGAGAGAGAGAGAGAGAGAGAGTGAGGGAGGGAGCGAGACAACCAGATGGGAAGATAAGTGAGTGTAAGAGAGCAAGTATGAAAAATAGATGTATGCTTGGAGGAGCATTTTAAACAATATCATTTAAAAAACAATTTCATTTCCAAAATTGATCTCGAGATGGATAGATGTGCGAGTATGTATGCAATCCACCCATTGAAAGACCCCTGGACATTGACGAAAAATGAACTCGAATCGATTCCCAAGGCTTTGCTTTTAAAATATTTTAGCTACTGTATAACGTCATTGTGGGATCGTTTACCAGAGTATTTATGGTGTGATAGTGAGATACAATCATATCATGAGTGTGATGATCATTTTAATCCATCGTGGTAGGAAACGCATATTGACGCCGTTGGACCTATACGTCGAGATTGTGAAAAGTGTTTTGAAATGGAAGAATTGGTGAATATATGCAATTCGACGTACGAAGAATCCTCGAGAAATTACGCGAGAGGAGCCAGAAATTATATCACCAACGGCGATTAAAAAATATTTCAGTGACTACACAGATATTCTGTGGGAGCGTTTACCCGAATATTATAAATCTGACGGTGAAATTAAATTATTCCGTCGATGCACTGGACATTGGAATACATCATCGATGGAAGATCACATTGACGGTCCGACACCGCTACGTCGAAATTGTAGAAAATATCGAGAGAGTGAAGAACGTGTTTGAGCCTGTTCCGGGGTGCACGTGTCTACAGACAAGGTTGGAAAAATGCTAATGTAATGTCAGAGTTTCACTCGTTCCAAGGAAAAGTAAAAAAAAAAAAAAATGTTATTTAGTATAAGAAGTCTTTACAACCATTGTAAGATGTTTGAGCGTTATACGAGATTGAGAGATTAAGAGAGTTTGAGAGTTTAAGAAATTTGAAGAGTTTGAGAGTTTGAGAGAATTTGAGAGCGTTTAAAAGTTTGAGAGTTTGAGAGCTTAGATTTGGAGAGTTTAAGAGTTTGAGACTTTGAGAGTTTAGATTTTGAGAGTTTGAGAATTTGAGATAGTGTGTGAGTTCGAGACAGTTTGAGAATTTGAGAGTTTGAGAGCTTCCCAGCAAATACAACTTGTATAATTTTCGTAACATTGATGTAAAAATTACAAATTTATATAAAGTTTACATAATAGTTACGAAAATAATCCAAGTGTGTTTGCTGGGTTGAGAGATTTTGAGTATTTGAGAGAATTTAAGAGTTTGAGTTTCAAAATTTAAAAGTTCGAGAGTTATGAGAGTTTAAGAGTTTGACAATTTGAGAGAGTTTTAGGGTTCAAGACAGCTTGAGAATTTGAGAGTTTGAGAGTTTGAGCATTTGAGAGAGTTTGAGAGAGTTTGAGCGTTCAAGACAGTTTGAGAATTTGAGAGTTTGAGAGTTTGAGAGTTTGAGAATTTGAGAGAGTTTGAGAACGTTTTAAGAGAGTTTGAGAGAGTTTGAGGGTTCGAGAAACTTTGAGAATTTGAAAATTTGAGAGAGTCTGAGAGTTCGAGACAGTTTGCGAGAATTGGAGAGTTTGAGAGATTTTATGAATTTGAGAGTTTGAAATTTAAAAGTTTGAGAGTTTGGGAGTTTTAAGATAGTTTGAGAGTTTGAACGTTTGAGTTTGAGAGTTTGAAAAGTTAAAAGTTAAAAGTTTATGAATTTGAGAGTTTAAGACAGTTTGAGAGAGTTTGAAAGTTTGAGAGTTTGAAAAGATAAAAGTTAAAAGTTTCAGAGTTTGAGAGCTTGAGAGGTTGAGAGTTAGATAGTCAGAGAGTGTTTAAAAGTATAAGAGTTTGAGATTTTGAGAGTTTGAGAAAGTATGAAAGTTTGAGAGTTTGAGTGTTTGAGAGAGTTTAAGAGTATGCGAGTTTAAGAGTTTGAAAGTTTGAGAGCTGGAGAGAGTTTGAAAGAGTTTAAGAGATAGAGAGTTTGAGATAGTTTGAGAATTTGTGAGTTTAAGAGAGTTTAACAGGTCAAAAGTTTGAGAGTTTTGAGAGAGTTCAAGAGTTTAAGAGTTTGATAGTTTGAGAGAGTTTGAGAGGTTGAGAGTTTGAGAGTGTGAGAGTTTGAGAGAGTTGAAAGTTTGAGAGTTTGAGCGTTTGAGAGTTTGAGACAGTTTGAGAGTTTGAGACAGTTTGAGAATACGACAGTTTGACCGTTAGAAATAGTTTGAGAGTTTGAGAGAGTTCAAGAGTTCAAGAGTTTGAGAGTTTGAGAGAGTTCAAGAGTTCAAGAGTTTGAGAGTGTGAGAGTTTGAAAGTTTGAAAGTTTGAGAGTTTGAGAGCTTGAGAGTTCGAGACAATTTGAGAATTTGAGAGAGTTTCAGAGTTCGAGACAGTCTGACAATTTGAGAATTTGAGAGAGTTTGAGAGTGGGAGCGGGATGTTATCCATATGGTAACATGTCATAGAGTAATGCATACTGATTTTGTTGTATATTCAAAATTCATGTTACCATATGGATAACATCCCGCTCCCACTCACTTCCAACCATCTCTGTCCTACATACCCGGCTCCCTTCTGGGTCTCTGGCCCAGGGCAAGGAGTATGCGGAGAGGGCAGTTTAGCCAATAATTGGATTTAATCAGAGGAATCCTTATTCGAAAATGCATCTTTTTAAAATGTAGAAATGTCCGAAACACTCGAAGGTCTTGCTTGCATGGTCTCAGAGTATTCATATCTTTCCCTGATGGGAAACAATTTCTTCAAGATATAGTGAAGAAGAAGATTTAATCCGGAAAACTAACAAAACATCGTACAAATTGGCAACGCGGCGAGGAAAATTTTTTCATCAATCTATTCCAGCTCATTCTTCTAATCTTTCATTCGCCAATTTTGAAAACTTAAAAAATATGAGAAAAAAGTTACACGTTTTTCATGAATTGATGGGAAGATCATCTATAGTCTGGACAATGTCGCATATAACGAGCTAATACAGCCTGTTGCCACAAACCTCCCAATAACCGCTGGAAAGCCTATTGTAGTTATCACTTTCATGTTTGCGGACAATGGGAAGGGAGGAAAACATTTCTCCACGAATTTCCAAAAACGCATACACCATTAAAATTTGCTAGAATATATTCACACTCTTCAAGCTTCACCATTCCTGAGGACACCATATCGATAATCCCTTTTTATCGGAGGAATCCTTGTTTGATAATACATGTTTTCTCAAAATGTAGAAATAGACATATTCGAAACACTTGAAGATCATATCCTGCTTGCATAATCCCAGAGTATTCATATCTTTACCTAACAATCAGGTGGAAAAAAATATTTTCTGCATGATATAATGGAGAAGGTTTTATCTGGAAGACACACAAAAAAAAAAAAATCCATCATGAAATTCGAAAAACGCGTTGAGAAAAAAATTTTTCGTCGGTCTATTCACATACGTGCAACTGAAAATACGCAAGAAAGAAAATTAACATCCTGTACTTTGAAAATTACCCGACCGACATGCTTTTGGGACCTTACCCAAAGGTAAAAATTATCGGGATCGTCAATCCGGAGGAAGTGTGTCTACACATTCACGAAGAAGATGGAATATTGGAGAGAATACTCGACGCGATCAACGTTATACGACCAGATGACAAAGAGGTCCATACACTTCTTGAAGAGGAAATTTATCCGGGGAAGGCCGTGTTATATCGAGAGGATGATAACACACACTATCGTGCGATAATTATAAAAAATCTCGATACGGATATTTTGGTCTGGCTAGGGGACTATGGGCGGGAGACTCTGATAAAGCAGGACGAGTTGTTTACTGCATCCCGATGGACATTTGGGATGGCGTACCAGGCAATAGTGTGCGGGATTCAGGGCATCGGACCGATTAGGAGGAAGTACAGCGAAAAACACGCTGAGATCGTTCGCACTTTTGTAGACGACGTCACGTGGACGCTGGAATTAGAAGTGAAAGAGACAAATACCGATACGATATGGGGAAAGCTCCACTTAAATACCAATCACCCAGCAACACGGATAAATTACGTGGAAATGATGTGTAGGCTATTCGCATGCCGCAAGTCAGAAACAGCAAGATCGTTTCAATTCCAAGCACCTGACCCATTGTTATGCAGCAAATACGAACACGTTGCAACATTTGAGAATTTTTCACATGAAGAATTGATACCAACAACAGCCTCCTCAATCCAACAAAGCTGGGCCTCGAACGACGAGGGCATGCCGCCAAGCGAGGTAGAAGAAGAAGAGGAAGTCGAACCGACCCAATCCCCAGAAGAAATCCACTTTTTAACAACATGGGGAGTCATCGAGGCCCAAATCTCCGACGAAGAAGAAGAGTCCGATGGATATGAGTTGGGTGGTTCATACTAAAGAAAACAAACTGTAAATAGATAAATGAAGAAAAAAATGAGGATAAAAAAGAAAAAAGTTGTCGAATATTTTTTTATTTACAAAGTGTGCGAAGATATAGAATTCAATTTTTTTTTTTATTGCATGAGTAAAAGCGAAGAAAAATACAAAAAGAAAAAAATTACAAATTGATATATTAAAATCATAGAAATCAATAAGATAAGAAAAATACAAAGTACACAAAATTATAGAAACTAAGAAAACAAGCAGAAAGAGCAAAGGCATTTAAGAATAACAAGCGAGCAAAAGGATTTTCCTAGTCCTCACGGCGTTGTGTGCTCGACTGGGACGTAAGCTAGAGGATTGAGGTTATAAAAATATCAACGAGTCGTTTTTCACATTTTTTCTTTTTCCTTTATTGTCTATAAATCATCTTTACTTATCCAACTATTGTGTGTATTATCGAAACCGAGCCATTTCACAAGCAGCTGATTGCCACGCTTCCTCACCACTTTTCAATATGGTAAATATTGGGGTATTTAATATTGAGTAGCTCATGTTTATAGAAACCACCGGCAATGGTTTCATCACGATGATCTTTCAGATGATATATTACAGGATTAGTTTTTCTTACTCGATAGATTGTAAATATTTTCGTTGTTCAGTTTGGTGTATATAACACTTCTCAAATACATTTCTGAATTTACTTTCGGAAGAGTTAACAAATCAATAGAAATTTACCGAAGCATACAGGTTCAAGTATGTGGGTTTCTATTATAGGCTTTATCATGTTTTACGAAATCTGCAAATAATGTTGAAATTGTTCCTCTCATTGAAGTTGTGTGATAACGAATTATTATTCCACGACTCGGATCTCCCAAATGTGTTGAAACCTTCAACAGATATTCAAACATATTCAATCTTCCCACAAAAATTAAAACCCTAAAAAGAAAAACTTTCAACCCTACCAAAAAGTGATCAAATTAAGGAGTCATGACAAATTTACAAATCCAATACTTGCAAAAAAAAAAAAATGTATTTCAAGACTTCACAAAATTACTGCTACATATTTCACGAAAGTTTTCCTTCCTTCCTTATTTCAGAGTATCTTTAAAAAATTATGAAATACATTCCATTTATCTAATTATCGTCTTATAACGTGAAAAAAAAAAAATTATGTCATGATTCTAAAGTATATAGGTTCAAGTACGTGGGTTTTATAGGCTTTATTATATTATTATATAATAGTATTATAGGCTTTATCATGTTTTATAAAATCTGCAAATAATGTTGAAATCGTTCCTCTCATTGAAGTTGTGTAATAACGAGTCATTATTCCACGACTCAGATCTCCCAAATGTGTTCAAGCCTTCCACAGATATTCAAACATATTCAATCCTCCCACAAAATTAAAACCCTGAAAAAAAAAACCTTCAACCCTACCAAAAAAAAAAAAGTGATCAAATTAATGTGTCGCGACAAAATTTACAAATCCAATCCTTGCAAAAGAAAACATATATATTTATATTTCAAGACTTCACAAAGTTACTATTGCATATTTCACGAAAGTTTTAGAAACCTTCCTTATTTTAGATTATCTTAAAAATAAGATGATATACATTCCAATTATCTAATTAACGTCTTATAACATGAAATAATATCATGATTCTAGAGTATAAGAATTTCGAAATTGGAAAACATCGTTTGATTTACAAATGTTCACTAAGCCAATTGAGATCTTTATTCAGGCTCAAGTCGCGACCAGGGGTATGATGTGGTGGGAGGGCGGAGCCCCCGCTGCAGCATACCACTGGTCGCGACTTGAGCCTGAATAAAGATCTCAATTGGCTTAGTGAACATTTGTAAATCAAACGATGTTTTCCAATTTCGAAATTCTTATACTCTAGAATCATGATATTATTTCATGTTATAAGACGTTAATTAGATAATTGGAATGTATATCATCTTATTTTTAAGATAATCTAAAATAAGGAAGGTTTCTAAAACTTTCGTGAAATATGCAATAGTAACTTTGTGAAGTCTTGAAATATAAATATATATGTTTTCTTTTGCAAGGATTGGATTTGTAAATTTTGTCGCGACACATTAATTTGATCACTTTTTTTTTTTTGGTAGGGTTGAAGGTTTTTTTTTTTCAGGGTTTTAATTTTGTGGGAGGATTGAATATGTTTGAATATCTGTGGAAGGCTTGAACACATTTGGGAGATCTGAGTCGTGGAATAATGACTCGTTATTACACAACTTCAATGAGAGGAACGATTTCAACATTATTTGCAGATTTTATAAAACATGATAAAGCCTATAATACTATTATATAATAATATAATAAAGCCTATAAAACCCACGTACTTGAACCTATATACTTTAGAATCATGACATAATTTTTTTTTTTTCACGTTATAAGACGATAATTAGATAAATGGAATGTATTTCATAATTTTTTAAAGATACTCTGAAATAAGGAAGGAAGGAAAACTTTCGTGAAATATGTAGCAGTAATTTTGTGAAGTCTTGAAATACATTTTTTTTTTTTTGCAAGTATTGGATTTGTAAATTTGTCATGACTCCTTAATTTGATCACTTTTTGGTAGGGTTGAAAGTTTTTCTTTTTAGGGTTTTAATTTTTGTGGGAAGATTGAATATGTTTGAATATCTGTTGAAGGTTTCAACACATTTGGGAGATCCGAGTCGTGGAATAATAATTCGTTATCACACAACTTCAATGAGAGGAACAATTTCAACATTATTTGCAGATTTCGTAAAACATGATAAAGCCTATAATAGAAACCCACATACTTGAACCTGTATGCTTCGGTAAATTTCTATTGATTTGTTAACTCTTCCGAAAGTAAATTCAGAAATGTATTTGAGAAGTGTTATATACACCAAACTGAACAACGAAAATATTTACAATCTATCGAGTAAGAAAAACTAATCCTGTAATATATCATCTGAAAGATCATCGTGATGAAACCATTGCCGGTGGTTTCTATAAACATGAGCTACTCAATATTAAATACCCCAATATTTACCATATTGAAAAGTGGTGAGGAAGCGTGGCAATCAGCTGCTTGTGAAATGGCTCGGTTTCGATAATACACACAATAGTTGGATAAGTAAAGATGATTTATAGACAATAAAGGAAAAAGAAAAAATGTGAAAAACGACTCGTTGATATTTTTATAACCTCAATCCTCTAGCTTACGTCCCAGTCGAGCACACAACGCCGTGAGGACGAGGAAAATCCTTTTGCTCGCTTGTTATTCTTAAATGCCTTTGCTCTTTCTGCTTGTTTTCTTAGTTTCTATAATTTTGTGTACTTTGTATTTTTCTTATCTTATTGATTTCTATGATTTTAATATATCAATTTGTAATTTTTTTCTTTTTGTATTTTTCTTCGCTTTTACTCATGCAATAAAAAAAAAAATTGAATTCTATATCTTCGCACACTTTGTAAATAAAAAAATATTCGACAACTTTTTTCTTTTTTATCCTCATTTTTTTCTTCATTTATCTATTTACAGTTTGTTTTCTTTAGTATGAACCACCCAACTCATATCCATCGGACTCTTCTTCTTCGTCGGAGATTTGGGCCTCGATGACTCCCCATGTTGTTAAAAAGTGGATTTCTTCTGGGGATTGGGTCGGTTCGACTTCCTCTTCTTCTTCTACCTCGCTTGGCGGCATGCCCTCGTCGTTCGAGGCCCAGCTTTGTTGGATTGAGGAGGCTGTTGTTGGTATCAATTCTTCATGTGAAAAATTCTCAAATGTTGCAACGTGTTCGTATTTGCTGCATAACAATGGGTCAGGTGCTTGGAATTGAAACGATCTTGCTGTTTCTGACTTGCGGCATGCGAATAGCCTACACATCATTTCCACGTAATTTATCCGTGTTGCTGGGTGATTGGTATTTAAGTGGAGCTTTCCCCATATCGTATCGGTATTTGTCTCTTTCACTTCTAATTCCAGCGTCCACGTGACGTCGTCTACAAAAGTGCGAACGATCTCAGCGTGTTTTTCGCTGTACTTCCTCCTAATCGGTCCGATGCCCTGAATCCCGCACACTATTGCCTGGTACGCCATCCCAAATGTCCATCGGGATGCAGTAAACAACTCGTCCTGCTTTATCAGAGTCTCCCGCCCATAGTCCCCTAGCCAGACCAAAATATCCGTATCGAGATTTTTTATAATTATCGCACGATAGTGTGTGTTATCATCCTCTCGATATAACACGGCCTTCCCCGGATAAATTTCCTCTTCAAGAAGTGTATGGACCTCTTTGTCATCTGGTCGTATAACGTTGATCGCGTCGAGTATTCTCTCCAATATTCCATCTTCTTCGTGAATGTGTAGACACACTTCCTCCGGATTGACGATCCCGATAATTTTTACCTTTGGGTAAGGTCCCAAAAGCATGTCGGTCGGGTAATTTTCAAAGTACAGGATGTTAATTTTCTTTCTTGCGTATTTTCAGTTGCACGTATGTGAATAGACCGACGAAAAATTTTTTTCTCAACGCGTTTTTCGAATTTCATGATGGATTTTTTTTTTTTTGTGTGTCTTCCAGATAAAACCTTCTCCATTATATCATGCAGAAAATATTTTTTTCCACCTGATTGTTAGGTAAAGATATGAATACTCTGGGATTATGCAAGCAGGATATGATCTTCAAGTGTTTCGAATATGTCTATTTCTACATTTTGAGAAAACATGTATTATCAAACAAGGATTCCTCCGATAAAAAGGGATTATCGATATGGTGTCCTCAGGAATGGTGAAGCTTGAAGAGTGTGAATATATTCTAGCAAATTTTAATGGTGTATGCGTTTTTGGAAATTCGTGGAGAAATGTTTTCCTCCCTTCCCATTGTCCGCAAACATGAAAGTGATAACTACAATAGGCTTTCCAGCGGTTATTGGGAGGTTTGTGGCAACAGGCTGTATTAGCTCGTTATATGCGACATTGTCCAGACTATAGATGATCTTCCCATCAATTCATGAAAAACGTGTAACTTTTTTCTCATATTTTTTAAGTTTTCAAAATTGGCGAATGAAAGATTAGAAGAATGAGCTGGAATAGATTGATGAAAAAATTTTCCTCGCCGCGTTGCCAATTTGTACGATGTTTTGTTAGTTTTCCGGATTAAATCTTCTTCTTCACTATATCTTGAAGAAATTGTTTCCCATCAGGGAAAGATATGAATACTCTGAGACCATGCAAGCAAGACCTTCGAGTGTTTCGGACATTTCTACATTTTAAAAAGATGCATTTTCGAATAAGGATTCCTCTGATTAAATCCAATTATTGGCTAAACTGCCCTCTCCGCATACTCCTTGCCCTGGGCCAGAGACCCAGAAGGGAGCCGGGTATGTAGGACAGAGATGGTTGGAAGTGAGTGGGAGCGGGATGTTATCCATATGGTAACATGAATTTTGAATATACAACAAAATCAGTATGCATTACTCTATGACATGTTACCATATGGATAACATCCCGCTCCCACTCTCAAACTCTCTCAAATTCTCAAATTGTCAGACTGTCTCGAACTCTGAAACTCTCTCAAATTCTCAAATTGTCTCGAACTCTCAAGCTCTCAAACTCTCAAACTTTCAAACTTTCAAACTCTCACACTCTCAAACTCTTGAACTCTTGAACTCTCTCAAACTCTCAAACTCTTGAACTCTTGAACTCTCTCAAACTCTCAAACTATTTCTAACGGTCAAACTGTCGTATTCTCAAACTGTCTCAAACTCTCAAACTGTCTCAAACTCTCAAACGCTCAAACTCTCAAACTTTCAACTCTCTCAAACTCTCACACTCTCAAACTCTCAACCTCTCAAACTCTCTCAAACTATCAAACTCTTAAACTCTTGAACTCTCTCAAAACTCTCAAACTTTTGACCTGTTAAACTCTCTTAAACTCACAAATTCTCAAACTATCTCAAACTCTCTATCTCTTAAACTCTTTCAAACTCTCTCCAGCTCTCAAACTTTCAAACTCTTAAACTCGCATACTCTTAAACTCTCTCAAACACTCAAACTCTCAAACTTTCATACTTTCTCAAACTCTCAAAATCTCAAACTCTTATACTTTTAAACACTCTCTGACTATCTAACTCTCAACCTCTCAAGCTCTCAAACTCTGAAACTTTTAACTTTTATCTTTTCAAACTCTCAAACTTTCAAACTCTCTCAAACTGTCTTAAACTCTCAAATTCATAAACTTTTAACTTTTAACTTTTCAAACTCTCAAACTCAAACGTTCAAACTCTCAAACTATCTTAAAACTCCCAAACTCTCAAACTTTTAAATTTCAAACTCTCAAATTCATAAAATCTCTCAAACTCTCCAATTCTCGCAAACTGTCTCGAACTCTCAGACTCTCTCAAATTTTCAAATTCTCAAAGTTTCTCGAACCCTCAAACTCTCTCAAACTCTCTTAAAACGTTCTCAAACTCTCTCAAATTCTCAAACTCTCAAACTCTCAAACTCTCAAATTCTCAAACTGTCTTGAACGCTCAAACTCTCTCAAACTCTCTCAAATGCTCAAACTCTCAAACTCTCAAATTCTCAAGCTGTCTTGAACCCTAAAACTCTCTCAAATTGTCAAACTCTTAAACTCTCATAACTCTCGAACTTTTAAATTTTGAAACTCAAACTCTTAAATTCTCTCAAATACTCAAAATCTCTCAACCCAGCAAACACACTTGGATTATTTTCGTAACTATTATGTAAACTTTATATAAATTTGTAATTTTTACATCAATGTTACGAAAATTATACAAGTTGTATTTGCTGGGAAGCTCTCAAACTCTCAAATTCTCAAACTGTCTCGAACTCACACACTATCTCAAATTCTCAAACTCTCAAAATCTAAACTCTCAAAGTCTCAAACTCTTAAACTCTCCAAATCTAAGCTCTCAAACTCTCAAACTTTTAAACGCTCTCAAATTCTCTCAAACTCTCAAACTCTTCAAATTTCTTAAACTCTCAAACTCTCTTAATCTCTCAATCTCGTATAACGCTCAAACATCTTACAATGGTTGTAAAGACTTCTTATACTAAATAACATTTTTTTTTTTTTTTACTTTTCCTTGGAACGAGTGAAACTCTGACATTACATTAGCATTTTTCCAACCTTGTCTGTAGACACGTGCACCCCGGAACAGGCTCAAACACGTTCTTCACTCTCTCGATATTTTCTACAATTTCGACGTAGCGGTGTCGGACCGTCAATGTGATCTTCCATCGATGATGTATTCCAATGTCCAGTGCATCGACGGAATAATTTAATTTCACCGTCAGATTTATAATATTCGGGTAAACGCTCCCACAGAATATCTGTGTAGTCACTGAAATATTTTTTAATCGCCGTTGGTGATATAATTTCTGGCTCCTCTCGCGTAATTTCTCGAGGATTCTTCGTACGTCGAATTGCATATATTCACCAATTCTTCCATTTCAAAACACTTTTCACAATCTCGACGTATAGGTCCAACGGCGTCAATATGCGTTTCCTACCACGATGGATTAAAATGATCATCACACTCATGATATGATTGTATCTCACTATCACACCATAAATACTCTGGTAAACGATCCCACAATGACGTTATACAGTAGCTAAAATATTTTAAAAGCAAAGCCTTGGGAATCGATTCGAGTTCATTTTTCGTCAATGTCCAGGGGTCTTTCAATGGGTGGATTGCATACATACTCGCACATCTATCCATCTCGAGATCAATTTTGGAAATGAAATTGTTTTTTAAATGATATTGTTTAAAATGCTCCTCCAAGCATACATCTATTTTTCATACTTGCTCTCTTACACTCACTTATCTTCCCATCTGGTTGTCTCGCTCCCTCCCTCTCTCTCTCTCTCTCTCTCTCTCTCTCTCTCTCTCTCTCCCACTCACTATGCTTCGAACCATCTCTCTTCAACACACCTCGTTCCCCTCTGGGCCTACTGCCGGGCCACGGCGAGGGCAGGGGAGGGGAGTGCAGTAGAAGAGCTAGGAGGCATTCTGAAGTCGTGGCGAGGGGCATGCGGCGCGGGGGCTCCGCCCCCGCACCGCATACCCCTCGCCTCCATTTGAGCCAGAATCCCCCTAGTTATACTACTCTCGAATACTGAATATTGCAGGTTATGTCCAATACTTCGACACAGCATAGTTTTAGTGTTACTTCTATAAAAATAATACTAGTTACCCAATCTCATTTAAAACAGCGAGAATTAAGTTTAAAATCCAATATATGCATTTATTGTACGGAAGTAAGAGAGCAAAAGAGAGAGAGAGAGAGAGAGAGAAAAAAAAGGGAGAAAATTTATCACTAACACAGCTAGCCTCCGTATACAATTCTCCCCTTCTGCCCGACCTCGCTACTTCATTTCCCGCGCTTTTCTCATTCTTTTTCTCTCACCTCTCAGTCTGATGTATAGCACTGAGAGATGTTGCATTATTTATGCGAGAAAAACACGAGTCCTCCAATGCCACAATCCCCGGTCTCTGTGACTGAAATAAATAACCTTCTGGTCTTGAGTTAACAATTTTATTAATGAATTGTATTCATCTATTTCATCGCCAATTAATCTGACGCTCCGAAGCGTTTTTATTCTTGTATTACAACCATTTTTTCCGTTCAGTATTGACAAAGTTTTTTATAATTCAAAGAGGGGCAAAGTGGTTGTAAAATATTTGGGTTTTCGTTTCAGTCTAATAATTAAACATAGAAAAAGAATTGGGATAAATGATTTTTTTTCAAGCACACGTCGGACGTGTAAATAAAAAATCATGACGACCTTTCCCCATAATGTTTACGCTGGTTAAATTCCTGCAAATTCTATTTGAAGTTTCCTTGAAAAAAAGAAAAATCACGAGGGAAAATAGAGAAGCATCAACCCTTTTACGACGACAGCCTCAGGACTTAAAGGAAGAGAAGAAGCGCGATGAGGGTGAAAAAAAAAACGGAACGTAAAGATAAGTTTAGTGGAGCTGTCAACAGGCAGGAGACGAGCATTTCTTCTCAACTGTATTCCTTGTACGCGGAAAAAGCTCGTTCGTGCGTTTATAATATGTGAAGTAGTGTTTGAGAGAGACGATTTGGCCTCTGTGACTGCACGTTTTTACGTTTGTCACACCCTTCGCCGCGTTTTTCACTTCGGAATATAATGCAAGGAATATACAGTGAGAAAGAGAGAGAAAGCAGATGGGAGCTGAAAGTGCCGACGAGAGAATGCGAAAACGAACGCGAGCGTGCATACCAAAAATCTTTTATACCAACCAACCCTTTCTAAATTTGGCGTACATAAAAATACATGCATCGGTGTGAACCGAGGGAGATACGAAGCATCGAAGAATTACGGCTAAAGAAAAAAATTGCTGGAAGAGACAAATCTCACACAAAGAACGATAGAGTGAAGCACGAAAAACAAAACGCAAATAAAAATAAATATAGAAATGGCGAAACAGACAAATACTCTAGGATTCTCATCTTTCGATGAAAAAAAAAAAAAATGGGATTGTTTTTCAGGTCCGTATTGCTGCTCACCCGATACACTTGAGACATGTATATTTACTTCGTTTTTATCATCTACATCTATATAGTCTAGAAATGTGTATTTATAGCCATGAGTTTGTAAACATAGGGAGGAACAACCAGAATTACAGACGGATTTTGTTCCCTCACCTTCCACGTCATATACATGGACACATATTTATACATACTATAATGTCTATGTAGTACTTTATTTGTTGCTGTACATCGAAGAACGTATTACACGTGTTCCTCTTCCCTGCTCCGCACTCCAGCTTGACAATGACATCCGAGAGCCTTGCTAAACGTTTTCCGGATGATCGAGGATTAAACAATACGTACTCATATTTACCACGATAAAAAGACCGAAATATTATTACACTGAAACGTTCCGAAACGTTCCAAACAATTGTATCGAACAAATTTTTTTTTTTCAATTTCATTATCAAAAACTTAAAGTTGCATCAACCCGATATTTCAATGGAGACTAACCAGTCTCGATTTAGCTGCAATTGTAGTTTATTTCGTCATTGTTACAATTATTTCTGTTACGAAACTTGGGCTTAGCCGAGGGCATAATTAGTGTATGCATATGTAAAGTTTGTTGATGTATGTTTACCGAAAAACAAACAAAATATCGACGATGGAGGGTAAAATGATTTTTTACACTTTTCCATTTGAGTATACACAACTTTCGTGTGGTTCATGGAGTCCCTGAGGTTTTTCTATGTATCGGGATTCTGTAAGTACTCGGTTTTAGTATAGTTGAACTATACGATACTGTGATGTATATTCTATGTAAAATCTATATCGTCGACTCGTTTTTTTTACAGAACGACTGGCCTTTCGTTTCACGAAGTAACGAGGTTTTTTCAAATGATTGTTTTTTTTTTTTTTTTCACGTTTGTTCAACATTTTTTTCCCCTGGGTTATGGTACCAACTTGAAATTTATTTTCCTTCGATTATCCGTTTTTTTTTTGGATGTTTATTTCGCTTTTTTAATTCAAATTCTCTACATTATTTCTCCGTCCACGTTTTCATTGCGATGCTCGTTCTCGCCCATTTCAGCGCTGTTTTATTTCTTTTATTTTTTCTCACGAGTGTTCAACTCTCTCGACCTCTCGTGCAGTCCACTACT
This sequence comes from Rhimphoctona megacephalus, assembly GCA_963989365.1. Taxonomy (NCBI): domain Eukaryota; kingdom Metazoa; phylum Arthropoda; class Insecta; order Hymenoptera; family Ichneumonidae; genus Rhimphoctona; species Rhimphoctona megacephalus. The sequence continues at coordinate 9,913,897 of OZ022421.1, read as the reverse complement.
CGCGAAAACGAACGATCGATCGTTTTCTTGACGAGTCTCATCCGTCTCTTTGACGGCGTAATCCGAAAAAGAGCACCGACTCATTTGCAATATCTGTATACGTATGGGCAATTTCACACCAAATTGAACTTTTATTCGAAGCAAATTGTTCGCAAAAATCGAGAATACAATTTTTTTTTCTAAATTGGAAGACAAGTTCATGGTTTTTTTTTAAATTCTCATGAAATATTAGTGGGAATTATCGACGGTTGACAAATGTATAACGAGTGTTTTTTCGAGTGATAACCAAATATTTCGATGCTTTTAAAAGTGCTGTCTCATTTTGCCCCTTTTCCCCCTTTTTCCCCGGTTTCACATAAAGTTGGACTCTTACGTGTTACATATATATTTATACGTCGTTTTTTATTTCGCGAACGGAAATGAGAGAGGGAGAGATGAGGAAGGGAGAAATGAAAAATAAAATGTGAGGAAAATGAAGCGCGAGAGGTCGAGAACAGTGTAAAAAAACGTTACTCTTGCGTTTCGTGAGAAAAGAGCTTTCGTGCCACTTTTTTCCTGTATATCTATATGCATCTGTGTGAGAATAAGTGAGCATACGTAGCATGAGTTTCATGCGAAATCAGAAAGGTCACAGTTTTTCACCATTTTTCAAATTAACTTCGTCATAATTCTCTCTGCAAGCGGATGATTTTACGCTCAAAATCTACCATTCAAATTTAATACAAAATCAACAATAATCCCCGCATCGGGTATTCAAATATTCTAGCCAGTTGCGAAGTGGACTTTGGTTTCGATCACAACATTTATATTATCGTTGCGTTTTTGGAAAATGAATTGTTTTCAATGAAAAAAAATAATAGGACTCAAACCACGAAATAATACAATAAAAATATAGTGAAAAATTGTTCGTGAATTTTTTCAATGAGTTTTGATGAGAATGTCCACTGGATATCGTAATTCTCCTATAGGCTTTCGTGCTTTGCTATCGAGCTCGATTTATCACCTCGCTTGCGGTCTCTCGCCTTTCGCTCGTGCTTTCTTTCTCTTTTTCTGTCTTTCGCTCTCTTCCTGTTTCGGAAGCTTCTTTTCAGAGGAAAAGTAACGACAGAAAAGGGAGAACGGTGGGAAAATATATTATACATATATATTTACGAAAAAATATATGTGATGAAAAAAAAAATAATTTGAAAGGTTTTCAGGGGTATATGCACTTAAAAGAGGTAAAAAAGGGATTAAAAAAAGATTTTCATGGTTGAAGAAATTCATTTTGAGGAATGTTCGCAGTTTTTTTGTTTATTTAAAAAATTGGCAAGGCTCTGATATGGCATCGCGAAGAGAAAAAATGGAACCAGAAATATTTCGGGAATCAGTCGACTCAATTTGCTTCAAATTTTTCATTGATATAGGATTTTTAATGATTAAGTTCTTTGTTTTCGGCAGAAAAACAAAAAAATGTTGTCTCCAAAATTGACATTTTTCGTTGAAAGCTCGGGATCTTATTAGAAATCGATCGTTTTGAAATCGTTCGATTGAACGTTTAATTATAAGAATAGTGTAACCCGTTACGATAATCTGCTGCATCCCATGAGATCCCTTGCAATTCCTGAGGTTGGATTAAAAATAAAAATTATCTTTCACCCGAAACTGAAGCAGTACAGTATTTTTTTACGATGTATATATAGTGAGTCCCCGAACCGAACAAAGTGCAGCAGACAATTCTGGACGCACAATACGTAACGAGAACGAGAAAGTTCGTTGGTCCGCGAAACGAATGAACTGTGCATGTGTTCAAAATACGAGAGACAGAGATGATAGAGAGAAAGAGAAATCGAGAACAGTGGAAATTTTGCCTCTCGCTGATTTTCGCTCACCTTGCCATGTGACAAAAGTTTCTCATGCTTTATTTTCTCCCTCCGCCTCACCTCCGCACTTTCCTTTCTTCTTCTTCTTCTTCTTCTTTTTTCCCTACACCTCAACTCGTTCCCCTGTCATTTTTTTTGCTCCCTTTTCTTTGCCGCCAAGCTCGTACGTGACGGTGCATTTCCATATCGCGAACTCTTCCTTTCTCTCTTTTTCTCTCCTCTCTCTCTCTCGCTCTCTCGCTCTCTCTTTCTCTCTGCAAATTGTCAATGCGGCCAGCTTTGAAAATAAAATATGCACTCTCTGATATTCCCTGCTGCTTCTGGTCGCGAGCTGCTCTCGCGGTTTCGAAAGAGAAAAAGAGAGCGAGAGAAAGTGGAGAGCAGAGCACACGAGAAACGACGTGTGCACCTTCGTGCGAGGCTGCTTCGCGATGGTCCACGCAAAGATAGATACAGGGAACGAGGAAGCAAGAGCGAGAGAGTAAGCGAGAGAGAAAAAGAAGCGAGGTTAAAAGAAGGGGATTGGGAGTATAAAAGGGGAAGGTACAGGCGTGATTTAAGGGGTTGTGCAGACGAATAAATTTCGCCAAGTCCTAGCTCCAACGTCCCACAAGCGTGGGTAAAACTCTCGTCCGCGTCACCCCACCAAAAACCTACCCCTTCACTCTTTTTTCCTTTCTCTCTCTCTCACTCTCGATCTTGCTCTAGAAAAACTGGAACTCCTGCACGCTGTGCGAAAAATACGGGGGGTGCACACAGTTTCTCTCTCTTTCTCTCTCTCTCACTCTCTTTTTCTCTTTCTCTTTCATCCCTTCGTACATATTCCGCTCTGCCTGGTCTCGACTCGCGCGCGAAATTTTTGTTGGCTCCAGCTTTTTCACCCCTCCACCTTCCACGTACCCCCAGATTAATGTATATATATGTAGATACAGTCAGAGGAGTTCCCGGCAGCAACAGCACCGAAAGCTCCTGCAGGCCGACACGTTCGCCGATATCGTCGTGCGCGAACCGCAGCATTCTTCGAGCTTTATCCATATATATATATGTACATATAAAATAATATAGTTGCATATATATGGAGAGCAACGGACGCCACAGCTTTCTGCATTCATTCCAACATTATTTTATTTTCCCCGGCATCCTGTAGCCCAAACGAAATATTTTTTTTCTTCTTTTTATTTTATTTCTTCTTCGCTTTTTATTTCAAACCTTTTCGTTCTCCCCGACCACAAGATTTCCAAATATTAGTATATCTGTATATATAAAATGGACATCGAATATCGGAGACTTTCAGATAAATCAAACCAAAAAAGAACGACAGAAGTCAAATATAAAATGAAAATTTATTTATCGTATTAAACATAAAAAAAAATAATGATATTTCAGAAGCCGCAGTAGCGGCTCGTCGTACATACTATTATCGCGCAATACAATTTTTCATCGATTAAACATCCAAAACGTTAATTCTCGATAAAAAAATGAATTCCACTCATTCGGAGGGTAAATAAAAAATTGTTTTTGCCGAGTAGCAGAACGTCAAATAAATAATACAGAAATTAATCGTCAAACGTCGAATGTGAAGGTGTCCGAGGGAAAAAAGTAGTGAATGATGGTGATGCATGTGCTCACTTTAATCAAGAATCGTCTGTGATCTCTCTAGTATGCTGGATCTTTATATACATACATATATATATATTGCGAAGAGTTTGGGGATGAGCATGTTTTGCTTATCTCTTCGTTATACACGCCGCATACGCTTTCAATCCGACACCCGTACACATATATCGTACGTGTATGGACATATCCACGTCTCCAACATCCGGTTTTCTGTATCATATGAGTGCATATAAAATCTGTCGCGAGGTGCATCTCCATATATGCAGCAGGGGGTGCCATCGCCAGAGTTGACTCTTTCTCTTCGTCGCGTCGTCGTCGTCGTTATTCCCCTGTCTTTCTCCGTTTTGTTGTCCTATTCTCAAATCTATCCATACACATGGGCATGTATAAGTTGGAAAATATAGTCGCGTTTCTATATATATATATATTTATGTATATGTATAAAGAGTAAATAGAGTACGCTATAGAATGTATAGGGAACCGGTTGGCGTAGACCATAGAGTGTTGCCATACAGAGCTGACGATGCGTTTAATTAAACCGGCTGTCGCCGTCCCGTCTCTTGGCGCATTGTTTCATTTCGCGAGCCTGAAAACTTCTGTCCCAGAACTGTGTGTATGCGTGTGTTTTATAAATGTGTCCAATCGTGTACGTGTGTGTGAGACAGAGAAAGACTCATGGCACACTTCTCTCGTTCGACCCATCCCTAAACTATGGATGCACTATGGATATATAGTTTAGAGATGTACGTACGTGGATTGGGGAGGTTGGGGCAAAATGGGACAAAGGGCTGATTAAAACAGGATTTAAGAAAAGAAACTTTCGTTACTAGTTACGCGAAAGACTGGGTTTTTGTACAATCTTCTTATTTCCATTTGTTTTATAAATCAGGCACATTTCCAATATGATTTTAATCAATACTGCCGGAAAAAATTATGCAAAAGATTCTTTTCAGCCTCTCGTTAAATTTGAGACAATGAATAAATGACAGTCGTTCTCGAAAAATATGACACACCGCATGTCTGTCGTACATTAAAAATAATAAAATGTTATAATTCAATGTTGTTAAGTGTAAAAAGAATGGTTTTTTGTTTCTCAGTGGAGTCATTTTGCCCCAGTGTCCCATTTTGTCTCGCTCTCTACAATATCTATATAAGAATATGTGTGTAGAGTATTGTGGAGCTCAAACTCTCGTTTACTATACCATAGCCACAGCCAGAGGCCTCGAATCTCATCCCCTCTTGCTCCTACTCAATCCTTTTTCCATCCCTTACACAATGTCTCTTTTCTCATTCTCTCTCTCTCTCTCTCTCTCTCTTTTTTCACTTTTCCGCCTGTACACACACGTACACGTGTTTATGCATGCTTCCGTTCTCTTCCTCTCTCCTCCCCAATTCGCCCCTTGTCAACTTCACCGCGCACGTATACACACACGCGAGTGCATTTTCCAGACAACAATGCACCGTTATTTGTTGCTCATTTGATGGACAACATACAAGAGAGTGAGAGAGAGAGAGACAAAGTGAAATGTATACATATGTAGATGTCTATTCGTTTCATCCTTTCTCTCCTTTCCCCCACTCCAACCCCGTCATCTTTTGTTTTTTATCTCTTTGTCTCTTTCACGTTTGTTAGATATCATATGCCTATCTGCTATTAGCAGCATTGCACATGTGTTTACAGTGCTTTTGTATTAACGGATGTAGGAAACTCGTCAGATTCACGTTCTCACGGTTTAGTGAATCGAGCTAAATTTTCCTTTGAATTCTTCACGATGTTGATTATAAAGTTAGGCAATACGTAGTTCGTAATATAACATTTCATAGATAAGCTAAACATTTTCAGATTTTCATTGAGTCTCTAAATTTTGATGAAGCGTTTGAGAAAGATCGTTGCCCAGGGATGGATGTGTAAAATCCTCTTAATCCCCCCGTATAATTAATATCGATTAATGGATCAAGCCGAAAAAGTCCATCCCATTTTTACCTGACACAATGCCACGGCTTATGGGAGTTTACTACGTCATGTAGAATTTCATGACGTCAGCGATGTGTGTATAACGCATAATAAGCGATATTGACTTGGAATCACAATATAGAGGATTTTGGTGACATCGGAATACGTCGGAAATGCAGTTTAAGCGGTTTTGAAGGGGGAGTCGAGTTATACGTAGTATAATCCATATATTTGGTGCAGATGGTGGCTAACCTATGGAGTAATGCGCCAAGGTATGCATACTAGCGTAGATCGACCACAGCACAGGGCACAGGTATAATATTCTGGTCGAGTTGTATACCATTGCAGTAATCTTCTACAAGGTAGCCCAAAATCAAGCTCAAAATTGGACAGTATACAAAAAAGATGACGTAATTCAAAAAACGAAAGTCCTTTGTTTTCAACGGATCGTTTATCAAGCTTTGGCCGATAATGAATCGCTGTCGAAAAACAGGCTAACGGTTTTTTTCATCTGGTTAAACAATCGCAGGCGATTGTCCAGAAATAAATGAAATTCAATTTATTGGACGAAAAGAAGAGATTCATATTTTTATTTTAAATTTTTAATCAATTACAAAAAGAAATAATAGATTTGAGTATACTCGTGTTTGTATAACCACGAGCGATTTTCTATTATCAGCATTGTTAATCCATGCGAAACGCGAGTGATAATATTGACGAGAGGGACTACGTGTTTCCATTTCATTCTCATATTATTCCTTTTTTTGTATTTCTGTCTCTTTTTTTATCTCTGACACACGCTTCAACTCTGATGACCTTTGACACTCTGTCTGTGCGTATAAAATGTCAGTATAAAAGCTTATTGTGTTTCTTTTTTTCAACTAGCCTCGAAATTCGACGGATTCAAAAATGCGCTTCAACACGTCGCAACTGCTGATTTGATCAAAAGCTTGTCACACAAAGAACGCGCGATTCTCTCTTTTTTTACTCCGTGTCTACACAGTATTTACTTTTGTTTCTTTCTTGTTTCGTTTTTTTTTTTTTTATTTTGAAAATCCAGTTCGAAGCAGGTGCACCAATAGTGTGCACGAATGTTTCGAATTCTTTCATTCATCCTGGCTTCGAGACCCGAGGAATTTCTTCACTTTTCACGACCTCCTCGCTATTTCAGATAGTTTAACTCAGAGGGGTTAATAAAAGTCTCGATTTTTCTAGCCTATCGACACACTCTGACAAATGAAATACCCTCAACAATTCCTGATTTTTTATCCAATAAATAGTTGAAAAAAGAACAACAAGAAAAACGTCAATCACCGTAATTATTCGTAACGGAATTATAAATAGCGGCTTATGATTTGCATAGTCCCATCAATTTATTTTATGATTGCTCACATCGTCGTACATGGAAATATCGAAATGTGGCTGCTAGGCAGTTTTAGAAATTTTCCTCAAACATGTTGCTCACGGAATCGTAAGACAAATGTAGCGCGAGAGAAAGAGAAGATGATAGAAAGCTGAGATAGAAGAGATTTTACCAATACGCTGCGTCTATATATTTTCGTATACGATGAATCTCGTGCCAGTTTCCTCGTCCCTTTCCTCAGGCGCACTGAAACCTACAGACGTCAGAGTAAATGCAATTACCTCTCTACCTATGTAGCAAACTAAGTTAAACTTGTGACTGGGGCTTGGCCCAAACTGTTTGCATTATGTATCCTGGTCGCTCGGAGAGGAGCAAGAGAGTTTGGCTTGGGGGCTCGTCGTCCGCCTCATATATACATTGAATACGATAGAACGCGAGAGTGCGGCGCGCCCATTGCTTTCGTGAGTTTATATGCGATGGAAAGACGATGCATTCGTGGTTGTGTGTTAGTCGAGTGGTGGACCTCGACCTCTGCATTTGAATGTACCTAAAGCTTTGCTTCCGGTCTTTCTTGATGCTGCTGCAACCCTTTCAATCTCTGCTCCATTCTTCCTTTATCCCTCTCTTTCTTTCCCTCGGAAGATTTTTCCGTCTCTCGATTGTCGAAAGAATTTATTGTTTTGCTTTCTCTGCTATTCTGATTTTTATTGTAATTTTTGATACAATTAATGCGGTACAAAAAATAAATTAAAAATTGTACAAAATAGTGAGTAAATTCAAAAGATGATAAAGCTAATAAGAAGTTTGACAAAACTGAGGGAAAAAAAACTGGCTGGATGAAAAAGAAGCACTTACAAGGAAAGGTACTTTGGTGTCCCCCTCCGATTTTGATAATTTTTATATATGTTATAGTCCATCGAAAATTAAGAGACACGTAATTTTTTTTATCGGCTTAAAGTTATTTTTAAGGGGTGAAATCGACCCCCAAAGTTGAGCATGTTTTGCATCTGGTAGAGTGTTTCATATAGAAGCACTTAACCGATCGTAACGAAACCAATTGCAAAACGTTTTTCACGTCAAATAACCTGTATATAATGTTCAACTTCTTATGCACCCCTATTACATGGGGATGATTCACCCCCGAATATCCAGAATTCTTTTGTATAAAAAAAACTTGCAATCCGATTTCAATAAAACAAACGCCATTTTGCAGAGCAAAAAAAATAAAATTGACGTATTTTTGGGTTTTTCTCAGATTAAAAAAATTAAGGGGGTAAAACACCCTTAAAATGTCAAATTTCATTTTGAGCACTGTCCCCTTCCGATTTCAATATTTTTTTTATAAAATGTAGCTTATCGAAAAATAAGACCACCTATTATTTTTATTGGCTCAAAATTATTTTTAAGGCGTGAAATCAACCCCCAAAGTTGGGCATGTTTTGCATCTGGTAGAGTGTTTCATATAGAAGCACTCAACCGATCGTAACGAAACCAATTGCAAAACGTTTTTCACGTCAAATAACCTGTATATAATGTTCAACTTCTTATGCACCCTTACTTACTGCAGGGGGCTGAACCACCCCCTGACATTCATAATTTTTTGTATAAAAGAAAAATTGTCATTCGATTTCAATGGAAAAACCAACATTTTGAAAAGCAAAAAAAAATTATAGTGAATGTGTCTAGATTTTTCGAATAAAAAAAATTAAGGGGGTAAAACACCCCTAAAATCTCAAATGTCATTTTGCGCACTTAAATGATAAAATTCAATTCAATTGGTCTCATTATCATTGCGTATCGACTTATATGCTAAATAATATTTATTTCGCATGTACATCGGCTTTTTAATTATATGAAAAATTGAGTACTCCTACATCTTCGGTGGTCGTGAGCTTCACGATTTTTTATTTTTGTATACACATGGTCTGTACACAAATATATATATATAGGTTATACATAGGCGCTAAAATCTTTCATGTAGTAAAAATAGATTCCAATTCAAATTTTCGTTTCAATTATCATTCCTGAACTTAATGATTATATTTTGAACAGTAATGATGTTCTTCGAAGAAATGTTTGAAACAAAGTGACTTTTTACACCATGAACATCTTACTACAGCCACATTTGTGCAGCCTTCAATTTCACATTGTGTTTGAGATGACATACCAAAAGCGAATTCAACGGGATTTTCGAAATGCTCAGGTCGTTCTTCTATGTACCCACTTTTGAACCAGGCATATCGAAATAAATTTTCGTACCTCGGAGATGATAATTGATTATGTACTAGAGATTGCAGCTTGATTATATTATTTCGTAAATGTAGACTTAAATCATAATCAAGTAACATGACACTGTCTGAAAAATGTCTGACATAATTTTTCCAAATTCTAAATCCGAAGACATCAAGTGGCTGGATATTCCCTGTTGTTCCTTTCGGTATGATCATTGTAACAATTTCTTTGTTATGTGGTGTAACTTCCGTGACAACACTAGGGCAATGTCCACTCCATGAGTCTATTAAAAGCACACTTTTCTCACCGACATTTGGGAAGAACACTTCTTGAAGCCATACTTTGAAATGTTCTATAAATCAATATGTAAAAATTAATAGCACATCTATTTTTTATATTTGAATATTACATACCAACGTACCTGATGTAGCCTTGCCAGATTTTGAAACACTTATAAAAACATTGGGAGGTCGAAAAATGGTTCGTTCTACGATTGGCCCCAACCGCCCGGATGGCTCTTTTAAAATTATCAGAAGAGGTGACAACAATTTTCCTGCTGCTGATATTGTCGGCTGGATGGTGTAGCTATGGGTTGTCGCTGAAACGGATTGTACAAGGCATTCTACTTGTTTTGTACCTTCTTCTGTTAACGTTCGCCCTGAATGGACTTCTAATTGGAAACCACTTTGATCAGAATTATAAATATTTTCCAAGCCATATTCCTCAATTTTCAATTGAACTGCGGAGACAAATTTATTAGCATCGTTTTGTAATATGTCCTTTGATTCGAGAGTCTTTCTTGTCACGAATTTATTTATTTTTCTACTTGTTATTCGATGAACTTTTTTAAACTTTTTTATCCATGTTGGCGAAGCCCTGAAACGCAAATTCTCATGCCCAATCAATTTTTGGGCTTGTAATGCCCATCTCCGAAGATCGATATCGTGTACAATGAGACCTGCTTCTATGGCGCTTTTTAAATTATCGATTGTATATTCAGAAATGCGCGACAATTTTTCCTTGTAAGTTCCGCCTTTATTAATTTGTTGAGCCCAGCGCCTTAATTGGCGCACAGATTTAACGAGTTTAAATCGGTTTTGGACTGTTTCTATTTTCCTATTTTGTTTCGTTTTTGCACTTCTCCAGTACTCAACAGCTCTTTGTTTGTAGTCGTAGCTCAAATCTTCTTCATCGTCAGTACACGTTTCAGGGCTTAATGGAGATTCTCCAAGACCCCATTCGATGTCATTATCTTCGACAGGTTCTACTATGACATCTCTAAACGGTTCTTGAAAATCTAATGTCGTATCTTCGACGATTTCTAACTGATTGAACTCTGCCATAGAGGCCTTCAGAATTTCCGCGAAACTCTCTTTCAATTCCACTTCATTATTGTTAACAGGACTGTCAGGAATGTTCATTACCTCGAATGTAAGAAACAACAGTCTTATTACGTTCATTGGATTGATGGACATGTTAATAACAATACGGTATTCACGATAGCGGACACGATAATGACTGATCAACAGTCGAACAGCAACTTAACTTCTGGAATAATATAAAGTCAGTTTTACCTTTTTCATCTTGAGTGGGCGGTTTGATCTGACATCACCACGAAAACAGCATTTTTATTTGGTTTTCGGATATACCTCAAACATTAGCCTGAGCGAACTGGCTTTTTCAAGAATACTTGGGGTCGAGCCACTATAGCGGTTCTTGATATGAATAAGAATATGGCAAGGCATGAGCCAGCTTTGTTTACATTCTGGGCGGTGAATTGCTGATGCGACTCTTTTGATATTTGAGTTTTTTTTTTATTTTCGTAAATCGTTCAAAATAGAAACTTATATAAATAGAACGGATACCAACACTTCTTTATAAACGTGAAGCATGTCAGAAGGGCAGCGGATGTACATGCGAAATAAATATTATTTAGCATATAAGTCGATACGCAATGATAATGAGACCAATTGAATTGAATTTTATCATTTAAGTGCGCAAAATGACATTTGAGATTTTAGGGGTGTTTTACCCCCTTAATTTTTTTTATTCGAAAAATCTAGACACATTCACTATAATTTTTTTTTGCTTTTCAAAATGTTGGTTTTTCCATTGAAATCGAATGACAATTTTTCTTTTATACAAAAAATTATGAATGTCAGGGGGTGGTTCAGCCCCCTGCAGTAAGTAAGGGTGCATAAGAAGTTGAACATTATATACAGGTTATTTGACGTGAAAAACGTTTTGCAATTGGTTTCGTTACGATCGGTTGAGTGCTTCTATATGAAACACTCTACCAGATGCAAAACATGCCCAACTTTGGGGGTTGATTTCACGCCTTAAAAATAATTTTGAGCCAATAAAAATAATAGGTGGTCTTATTTTTCGATAAGCTACATTTTATAAAAAAAATATTGAAATCGGAAGGGGACAGTGCTCAAAATGAAATTTGACATTTTAAGGGTGTTTTACCCCCTTAATTTTTTTAATCTGAGAAAAACCCAAAAATACGTCAATTTTATTTTTTTTGCTCTGCAAAATGGCGTTTGTTTTATTGAAATCGGATTGCAAGTTTTTTTTATACAAAAGAATTCTGGATATTCGGGGGTGAATCATCCCCATGTAATAGGGGTGCATAAGAAGTTGAACATTATATACAGGTTATTTGACGTGAAAAACGTTTTGCAATTGGTTTCGTTACGATCGGTTAAGTGCTTCTATATGAAACACTCTACCAGATGCAAAACATGCTCAACTTTGGGGGTCGATTTCACCCCTTAAAAATAACTTTAAGCCGATAAAAAAAATTACGTGTCTCTTAATTTTCGATGGACTATAACATATATAAAAATTATCAAAATCGGAGGGGGACACCAAAGTACCTTTCCTTGTTAGTTGCATTGAAACGATGCAAACTTCAGCGGAACCGTTTCCAACTATTTTCTTTCTTAACTTGTTTGACGTCTGGCAAAAAAGATGTATATTTTATTTGACAAGCTGTTATATATGTGCGTAGTATGCAATTTGATATAGAGGAGAAAAGTATTTTTTTTTTGTATGCGTGCACGTGCGGCTGTTTCGAAGGCGCTGAGAATTCGATCGTGATGTATACAACATACAAGCAAGCTTTCGAGCTAGTTTGAGAAGCTACAAACTTCGTGAAACTTTAGTCGGTCGCCGTTCACCGGAGAGCACAGAGATAGAACGGAGTTTTAGAGAAGGGACGTGGAAGGGTGGATTTGGGGTTGAAAGAGAGGGTTTCGGGACTGGGAGGGGTTTTCCTCCCTCTTCTCTCTCTCTATCTCTTCTTCGCTCATAGCCGCAACCGCTATCAAGTTTAGTCACCGGGACTGCCTATATTCGGCGGACAAGATTTACCACTTAACGAAGGAGTGAGAAACACCCGAGAGGGTGGCACCGGATTGAGGGTTGAGGTTAGCGGCGAGTTCTCAAAGCCGAAGAGACGAGACTTTGGAAACATCGAATGTCTCCGTGCTCACTCCAAGCTCTCTCTCTCTCTCTCTCTCTCTCTCTCTCTCTCTCTCTCTCTCTCTCTCGTCTCTATCTGAAGGAAAATTCACAATTTGGCGCTCGAGCCACTACGTACGATTAATTCTCTCAAAGATATATCGAGAAAGCGTGATAAAACAAAATATTTATTATTTTATAAAACATTTATAAAGCATGAATTTTACAGCTGCTTTACTTTTTCCTGGCTTCACAACTTTAAACGCTTAATATTTCAAATTTATCGAATGAGGTTAAAACCCATGCTATTTTGACCTAATGATTGTTTATCGGAAAATATAATAAAAACGGTGTAATTTTTCATCGATAATTAAATCACTTCTATCAACCAATCAACAATGTATATATGAATTACTCGTATTACAAGCTGAAGTGAATGATTAATTTATTACATTCCGTGTCTCACTTCGTAATAGTGTAGTTTTCCACTAGTTATTCGAGCCTTTTGTTGTTTACCCATTACAAATCCATTTAAACGTTTTGCAATTATTATTAGCCAGCAATAATTCTTGAATTACATTTTTGACCGGATTCATGAATTTATATCAACTTTTCTATATCTCTCGATCGTTAATTAACCACTCGATATTGAAACCTTGTTTTTTTTATTCTATCATCCCCTGATAAAAAAAAAGTTCGTAAAAGTTTGGTTCTATAATTATTTCCGATCAATTAGTCACTAACTAAGGCTTCGATGTATATCAATATAGCAAAATTAATTAAACTTTTCAATTTGCATTTCCACTAAGATTCAAATCATCGAACATTCATATTCGAGGTTTGTATGGTGACAGAAATCATCGGTACCATATTCAATATCCCAAGCATAAATATACATACATAGATCCATACGAATACGCACACAATGTACGAAGTATATAGGACAACGCGGTATATTTGACTTGTCGCATTCGGTTAGCTTATCCGCGCACAGCTGCGGTATAGTTGCAGTTCTAGTAGAATATATATGCTTATATACATATAGATTTTCGATCGGTCACATCTCACTGTCTCTCATTCTATCACACGGATAAATACGAGACACGATGCCACAACCGGTCGATTCGCGGATTCGATAAGCCATGCTCTGTATGGCTCGGTGCCCCGTGGATTAATATTTAATGGACATTACGCGCGAGTGGTAGAAGCAGAAGAGGATGGAGGCACGAGGGAAGAGGCAGAGAATTGTTGGGTTGATGGTCATCACGACTATGCTTCAACCCCGTCCATATTCCGGTCTCTACTTTGTGTATTAACGACGTTTCTATACAAATAGTTCAACGTATATATAGATTATAAGCCATCGTGTATAGAAATTTGTATAGAAATCTGTATGTATTGCATATGGGCTGTCCCACTTGAATATTGTGACTGATTTTTATTTTTATGGCAACGATTTTTAAAAAGAATCGGTACGAAACAAAGATAAGAAAATGCTACCGATCTTATATGCACAATTGGAATTGGACTCTTAGGATTTTTAGAAATTGTTGAAACGTTTGGAGGGTTGAGATGCAAAGATTTGGTTTTTTATATGCTTCTTTCGAAAGCATGAATATTGGATGTACAAAAAATAAGAATAATTTTAAATATGAACAAAAAATTGCGAAATACTATTGAGGGGCTTCGGTACATTTCAGTGAAGCAAGCTTCGAAACTTTATTATTTCGTAACCGAGTTCAAGGAAGAAGGAGATTTTCGGTTCTACCCATGGATTTCTACGGGTTTTGTCGTTATTTTTGGAATTTCCTGTATTTTTATGTAGTCCATGTTTACCACAGAGACCGAGAGATCTCGTGCTATTCGTCCGAGGGTAATAATCAGCGTATTACGCCAATTCGGAGCGCGCGAGAGATTCAATATTGACCTGGGGCATTTAAAATCGTAGCTGTCTCTCCCGCTCTCGCTCTCGTCAATGTCGGTTGTGACGATAATGACGACGAGAGACCAAATAATAGAGTAAAATAGAGAGAGAGAGAGAGAGAGAGAGAGGGAGAGAGAGAGAGAGAGAGAGAGAGAGAGAGAGAGAGAGAGAGGAGCAACTTAATCGCATCGCTATTGAGCGTACTAAACATATATTTGCAATAACCGGGTGGTACGGTTATGGCTTCGTTAATATTTGCCAAATTTTCGATCAGAAGCCAAAGCAATGTTAGCGCTTGGGGACTCAGTGCTCAACAAATCCTTTACATTAAATATTAACGTGTTTATGTGTGACCGTATTCCGACGTAAAAATTTTTCCTGAGAAAAATGGGACAAAGGAGCAAATTCAGAAAGTACTTTCGAGAAAGCAGAACTTGTTTATTGTGATACGAACAAATTTATTCATTGCATTTTACTATTTTCTAACTGGCACTCATTATAAATCGGAATTGAGTCGAGGGATTATGACATTATATTCCAATTTTTTTTAATAACCTCATATTATTTGTATGAAGTAGAACCTTTAAAATTTCGTTGTTAACCTGTTTTCCATTTGCCATATGCTCTAATTGATACGTCTATATCATTCTCTGTGTTGATATTATAAACCCCTCAATGATATTTGCTTGATTTTTAACACGTGTCAGAATCAATTGGGAATGAGCACATAGTTGTACGATGTAGTGGCACATATACGATGAGCATACGTAATATTCGTTATTACATATACAAGCTCTCTCTCTCTGTTTAATATATGACAAAACTGCAGAGGTCACGTGAGATTAACAAACATTATCGAGGCTCTCGTTTTGTTCGCTAGTTTACACACTCTCTCTCTCTCTCTATCGAAGCATACATTAATTATCCGTTTAATTATGATCGTTATTATCAAATTGTTTTTTTTTCATCAATGCTGAAGAAAAATTAAGGCAAAGCAGAGTTTAATACAATTCGTGCACATCGTTATTTCGTAATAGTTAATATTCCACGGATAAAGACCATTTATTTTCCGCTTCGGTAGACAATAGGGGCATATTTGTTTCGGAGCTGCATTTGGGTTCGATTATCAGCAGGTTATTTGGTTCGTTAATCGATAAAAAAAAACAATGTATACTCTTGTTTATTATTTTTATTGTCGTGAACATAATAAATTAATATAGATATGTGTGTATATAATATTTGTACATATTACGTATATAATAGGACGAGGACAATTAGGAGAACGAGCCAAATATATTGGGATCCATTATAACGAGGGAGCGCAGAGTTTATAATCGAGTCTCTTCGCGATTCGACCAATTTGTTGGCGCATGAAACGAAAATTTCGTCGTGGACACACTCGTGCACGCACACACGTACGCATACACACACATCCTTAAGCTAATGACATGTAAACATACGTTTCATTGTCCGGAACTTCGGAATTTTGGCCAATTTGTCGACTTGTTTAAATTTTCAACATTACGCTTTACAAAAGAGCAAATGGAGGGGTCTCGTTGGAAAAAAAAATGCAAATGAAAAAAATCGAGATTTTTGCATACACTCGTTGGCCAATATTTATCGTGTTCGGGTTCGATTGAATTATCGAGCATTTTACCCCCTCCTTTTTGTGGCTTCTACATACCTCATTAAGGTTTTCATACTTTTACAATGAATTTCAAATCGCTCGAGACTCCATTTGACATACGTTAATTTGGAACTAGAACGGATTTGTAAATTCTGTAATCTGTTATATACAAGAGGTAAACTGCCAATTGGATAATTATTCGTCGAATTGTATAGCTTTGAAACTTGCATGGTTTTCCATCTGTTATCTCATTCGGGTGATTTGATCTTCTCCGCAGAGACGACAAACGAAGCTGCATCCCTGAAAGATCTCCGGATGGTTCACCGATCAATAGATCCTCAATTTTCTTCGATATAATATGGTTTGGTGTTGCCCAACCACGTTTCTACCATTATACTTGTATATACGTAGACATACACACTTCTATTTGGGTCGATGTACAGAAGTTCTATGAAGGGAACAAATAGATAGGGTTTACTTGTCGTTTTGGAGTGAAAGTTTCCAATCGCGGTCCTTCTATCGTTATAAACGAGAGATATATATACATGAATACGTGTTTGATGCAGTTGGTCGCTGGAGAGTTCGTCAAACTTACCGAAGCTCGATAATATTTGAGAAAGTGCATGTTCCAAGGGTTGCAATTGAACCACCATATGATTCACAGTAATTCAAGTTAAACCACATAGATCTTGCCTCCAGCAAGCTGTGTTCGACATTAGATTTCCTCGACTCGAGTGTACGAAGAAAGAAACTGGCAAAAAAAAAAAGTTGCTACACAATTTCCGATGGTTGGAATTCAAGGGAAATTTTATTTCTCGATTTCTAACGTTTCATAAATTTTAATACTTTTTTTGCATACAAAAGAAACGTCGTAATATTATGACAATCCCTATTGACAAAATAAACTCCAAAATACACGTAACAACTCTGGTCAACAACAACCTTCTATATATTCGGTGGCCGGAACACTTTGGATGAAATACAACTGCTCTATCCTCTTTCGCCTGCGGATGTTTGTCACCGAGAGAAAAGTGCAGAAAAGTGTGGAACCGAAGGCAAAAGCCCTCCTCGACATCTGCGTCGAAAAGTGTGGAAAGAGACTTCTCGCGATTTTCTCTCTCTTCTTTCTTTTTTTATTTCTCCGTTAGACACTCACCGGAAATCGTCTGTGGTCGCCATATTTCTCTTCACGGCGAACCGCATGGCAAGAACATTTTTCTACCACCGCTATTTCGACAAGTTCAGAATACATCTAGTACAAAAGGAAAAAAAATCTATTATGTATATACATCTATGTATACGTACGTAGCTGTTGTCTTTCACCATCGCCTCGATATTGAGGTGAATCCCTGAGTACACTATAAGTCAAAAGGAAGAAGCCGCAGAACAGAAATTCTCCTTCATTTTATATAAAAAAAATATGGATATATATCTCCATGATGCATGGAGTTTGAGGAAGAGGGAAACGACTGTTCTTGCTGCATACATTCGTGACTACACGATGAGTGAAAAGATAGTCCAAGTTCTCATACGGTTTACCTACGTATATATTTATAAGACGTTTTTTTGAACTAACTTTTGACTATTCAAGAAATATGCGGACATCCACCGGGACATACGCCACAAGAAAAGTTTCTTATGTTCACCAGGACTTAGTGGATTTTGTTTTATACTGGTAGCCAAAGTTTTAAGTATATTATGAGTAATAACGTGCATCTAAGAGGACGGGGAAACTTCGGTTAACCTGAGCCGATAACGTCGCTGCTTGTCTAAATTTTTTGTGGCTAATTCAAATAAATGCAGTCAGGATTGATTTTTAGAATTTTCCCTACTTACATTTCTGGGCTTTGTATAGCATTAAATTTCGAGTTGGGGATCATTATGATATTTTCATTTCAATAACTCCTTGGTTTGATAAATCATTCAATTGTCAAATTAATTATGAGAAGTAACTTTCGAGAGTGTGAAATTCCATAAAAGTTTAGTCAATTCATTTGAATGCTTTCAGAACTTTTTCCGTAATCTCGTGAGACTAGGGTCGCTACAACGAAAATTGGATCTCTAGTTTCATGATGTATCGTCATGGAAAATAAACCCTGTGGGCGAATTCAGTACTCGCCTCCATTCTTTCTCTCTCTTTTGGCCGCCGCGTTGTGACGTATTGCAAAAGTTGGTCTCTCAGAGAATACTATATAGCAAGCGCTCAGGACACTAGCCTTGGGCGTGAAACACCACGTGATGAGTTAGTTGAGTCTCGTACCCCTCGAGTGTGGCCCAGGTCGAACATAACTTTCTCATAACATTATTCGCTATAAGTATATTAAAATGGTATCGTAATTCACCTGCTTCTGTTACCTTCACTCGAAATAAACGAAAGGAAAACTGACGATCTCCAAATCTTAATTAAATATAAACAGCATTCATTCAATTTTGTTTATATTTCTGTTACTTATTTTGCCCTATAGAATAAATAAAAAACGATGAATATTTTTATTTTTTTATTTTTATTTTTTTCAAAAATGCTGTCCTGTATTGCCTTCGGCTTCTCTGCTACTCTTAGAATACACGATTATTCTTCACCTGAATGCAACTTTATGCAGTTCGCGATTTTCACAATTGGCTTAAGTGCGGTAACAATACTGAGAGGAAAATAGAGATGAATAAAGAGAGAGAGAGAGAGAAGGAGAGAACGAGGTAGCGAAAGGGTGAGAGGGTTCTCTCACTTTGGGTAGCTGCTTTGCATCTTGTTAGCTCATTGTTTCTGAAGAGTAATGCTCGTGTACAGTCCTTGTATATAGTTATACTAACACATAAGACATATATCGATATACATTTAGCTTGAGAAGCAGAGGTACACGCAAAGCGCTATAAATATAGCCATTACTCTCCGTCTACAATAGGCTCAAGAGGGTTGGTGAAAATCCGTGCGAGTTTCTTTTGGTTCACCCCCAACTCGCTTAGCGTCTCGAGCAAACGACGATGAATGAAGACTTGTAAATAATAAACGCTTTTATTCCCACGCTGGATTATGGATCACCCGGACTCACCGCGTACATAAAACACGTGAATCAAAACTTATTTCGTATAAAGAAAAAAACAATAATTTGCAACAAATTATTGCACTCACGTCAACTATTATTATTTTTAGTCGAAAATTACTTCAATTCTTAAATGATCGATTCTAAAGTTTTCAGGCACCTTTTGCCCGAATTATTAATCAAGTCAGGCTCAGTTCTCCTCTCTTAAGAATTTCGAGATCCACTATGCTTTCACAGTGCGTGTTTATTGAGGGCGACTTTTAGGACACTCTATATTGACACGCGTTTATATATATATATATATATGCATAAATTTGTATTAATAGTACACGGTTAAGCTCGCTCAAGCATCAGTGGCTGAGTTAGCTCTTTTTACATTCGGCTCTTGCTCTTATTTTCATGCTCCGTTCTTCCAACTCCCGTCCCCTGGCCTAACCTCTTTATTCCTTTCGTTCAGTGAAAGAGACAAAAGGCGTCTTAATTGCCGCTGCCATCGTGGAAACTCCGGTTGAGACCTCGTCTCGTCATCGAGGTCTCTGTACACTACGTCCATTTTATAAGAAATTAGTTATGACGGAGAGACGGAAGATCCTCTTAGAGATGAGGAAATGGCTTGTGAAGGGGAACGAGAAATGACGCGAAAGAGATTCTGCACGAGGAATATTATATATTTATTTGTACGGTCTTTTCTGTGCAAAATTGTCCAACTTCCGGTATGAATAATTCTTATTTAATTTAACATTAAAATTCGTGAAATGTTTTCAAGATTTTCATTGTTATGTTAATTCTATAATTAATGAATTTTCTATATTTCATCTATTTTTATATCGGAACATGCGATTGCATAAAATTGGAAAAATACTGAAGACCGAATATATTTTGAACGAGCGGTGCAATTAATCGATTGTTATGCCATGGCTGTGGTCTTTGAAAAAGAGAATGTGTGCAATCAGAGAATAATGGTGAAATCGTTGAAAGATTTTCTGTGAATCGAGGCTTGAAAAGCTCACACACAGATATGTAGCAAGCGAATGTAGCATTATAGATTGGAGAGGAAAAGCGGAAGGGAAAAGGAAGATTACAAAAACAAAGAGAGAGATGAAAAAGGACTACGCAATTATTACGTCGTTCGGGCAATTTCCCTTCAATAACGAATTAAGGGTTCAATGTTAATCGACAGCGCAGCTGATCGATAAAAATGGCTTTGCTATACGTTAATATGAGCCTCTCCGTTTTGTTCTATCTCGCTCTAGTCTCATTTTCTCTCTTTTCATTCACGAACGAATCTAATCAACGATAATAACCCAGCAAAATGTCACTGTCGCGGTGCACGAACATTTGCCTTCCAATTTCTCTTAAAGCCCCTTTCAACTTCTTTCTCTCCCTTTTCTCTTTTTCTTCTGCTTCTTCCTCTAACATTTTTACTGTTAATAGGAAATTTTTTTTACTAAGTCCAGAGCAACTTGTATTCTCTTATTTTGTTGATAGTTTTCATAAGTGTTCATTTTTGTTTAGTAAAACGGATGGTTCAATGTGGAGTTTTCAAAAAATAATTATAACTAATTGGTGTAGTTGAATTGTAGTTTTTTAGAAAAAAAAAGGTAAACAAAATATATCACTATTATTTGATATCACTTGAAAGTTGCTGATTAAATGATTAATATAGAAAATAGTTTGGGAGGATCTCGTAACAGTGTACACTTGAAGTAAAACGGCTAAAAGTACAGCGAGTTTCGTTATACTCGATCAACCATATATACATTTATATAAATATATATTAATATATGAAAACTTCTCTAAGCGAGCGTTCCATCTACCAAAGGTTTGGAAATTCTCATGTACAATCCTCGTTTCCAAAGAGCCGAGGAAGATGAAGAGATGGAAAGAAGAGAGAGAGAGCGGTAGCGGAGGAGATAGAGAGAGTGAGAGACTGGTAGAGAAAACGTAAGGTTTCGAGAGCAGCTTCGAGTGTAGAAATTTCCCACGAATGGGAAATTCACTCTAGTGGCCTCAACAGTATATATAACCGAGGCGGAAAGCACAAAGTGCAAGCTTTGCCCTTCCCTTTTCCATCTCTCACCGCAAGCAGGAAGTTAACTCTTTGGCAGATAGGGATGAGCATCAGCATCTCCCAATTCTCTCTCCGTCTATTTCAGACTCTAACGAGCGAAGGTATAAAATCGTATGGCTCGTCATCCATCTTTGTATTTTCGAGAGAACGTT
This sequence comes from Rhimphoctona megacephalus, assembly GCA_963989365.1. NCBI lineage: Eukaryota > Metazoa > Arthropoda > Insecta > Hymenoptera > Ichneumonidae > Rhimphoctona > Rhimphoctona megacephalus. The sequence goes on along the minus strand of OZ022421.1, from coordinate 9,892,589 downwards.
ATAATCTACTTCTTTGAGATCGTGATTTAATCGTTCATTGTTTATTTTCGAAGCCAACAGAAACGTGATGAAATCTATTAAGTTCGCAAAGTCGGATCGCGAAATATTTGTCTTTTTTACACAAAATCTCGTTTTTGAAGTTTATTTTTTGCTTTTCTTATATTATTTTCTGGAGCCTATATTTTTAAGCTTTCCATATATCCCTATATCTTCATCTATTGTATAAATGTATGATTTTATGTAACTCTACAGTAAATTACGAATGATGGTAAAAAACTAGTTACTTGGCCGAGGTTTTACCTCTCAAAACTCTTCCCCCCTAGCGTTATTAATTGGAAAAAACTCTCGGCCCGACGGCTGCTGCTGGCTACTGACGTTGGCTGCATAGCAGTATGAGAGCAGCAAAAGGCTGAGAGTGAAAGAGAGGAAAAGGTTGAAGAGAAGGTCTGTGTCGGGGGTGGTAGTAGTAACGGCAGTAGCAAGCTCGGCCTGTGCTTGGGATTGCAGGAAAAGCGAGCTCATTAAAGCAATAAAATTAATTTAAACCGGGTCGGCGTCACCCCCTCCAACTTTACCCCTTTCCTCTCAATTCCCTTATACTGGCGAACTACGGGGGTGGCCACCCCGCGCGCACAATCTAATTATTTTTACCAGCTCAGCGAGCTGTATTACGTTCGACACGCGTAACACTGAATTCGCGGTCTTCTGGATTAGAAACGGCGATAACTCTCGTTAATAATTGTGTATTAAACTTTTATATTAACGACTTATACAGCAGCCAACGTGGGAATATTAATCTTTGTTTTTTCAAGCCTAGAAAATCTCGTACAGAGTTAGTTTTTTTTTTAATTAGTCGAGGCGTGAGCAAAATTAAATACCACTGTTGAATGAACAAACAAAAACAGTGGCGATCAATGCTTATGTGCTATTTTGTTAAAAAAAAAAGTAACCGAAACTATGAAAATTTTCGGTCAATTTGGGGCCAATGAAATTGCATTGAAAATGGCGCGACGACAGGAAGTTCCTTATTTATCGAATAATTAATCGTCAATTGAATTCCAATCGAATCTTTCGGCGTAACTTCCTGATGGTGGTCGAAGGTACCACCTCGAGAGGTTTTAAACGTATTACCAGAATGAGATACATATTAAAGTGCTGTACCCATGTGGATATAAACCGAGAGACATACAGGAAACTTAATATAGCGTACCCATAGAGTCGAGTTAGATGAGACAAGTAAATCCATTTTACACACATTTTGTGTGTGTGAGTGTGTATTCCAAATGCGTTGTTACCATTTGCTGGTAAAGTTCCAATCTCTTCGTGTTCTATTGTCATGTATGGCCAGCGAGAGAGCGAGAGAGAGAGAGAGAGAGAGAGAGAAAAGGAAGAGTAGCAAACCGGGTGGCGCGCAGACAGTGGCAATTACCGGCCAATTAAGCCACCTCCGAGCATAGCAGAGAGCTGGATGCCACTTCTCCCCACCTCTTTCTCTTGCTCTGTCTCTCCTCTCTCGAACTATATATCTCTAGAAATGTTCTCGAAACCCAGTCGCTTTCCAACGTCGTCTGTTCGCTTTCGTTCAGGTTCTATTCCCTCCAATACATACAAATATACAATGGCTTACTGTTAGTAATGCATGTATCGATTGCCAACGAGCATAAGGGCGTAAAGCATACAAATTTTCGTGTTAAAGCACGACAGGCTCGGCTGTAAGCTGCTTAGAAGGAATATCTAGTAAGAGTAGTAGAACTCATGGTAGTACTCGCTCTTCCACCATTTCCTGTATCCCCACAGCGTCGAGAGCGAATGAGAGAGTGAGTTCAGGACACCCGTCGTCACAGTGGCGCGCTGCTTCGACCTTATAATTTCATTTGGGCTTTCAATGTTCCCTTCCAACCCTCGACCTCTATCGGAAGTCTACCTGCAAGCTTGTCGCCGTCGTCCCTCTTATACATCCATATGTTTGTACAAGTATAATACCGTATATCGTAAAAGATTTTCTGTAAGATTGTCAGGTAAGTAGTTAGCCTTATTCTGAGGAGAAAAGTCCTTAACCATTTTTCCATCTGATGCATCGTTCATAAGATATTTAACAATAAGTCACAACCAATCTGCTGAGCTGCCGTGAAGCGCATAAAGTGGTAGGAAAGGATATTAATCACGCCCCGCCTACTGAGCCACAGTGGTTACGCTGGAGCTGAACCTGCCACGCCTTCTTCGTTTTATCCCAGCTCCGGATTGGCGGTCCCCATTTTTTAGGAATATCTCATGATCGCTACATTGCACAAAGAATTGGTTAAGGATTTTCCTTCCCAGAATTTAATAATTCAGCTATCCTCGACATCTTGAAAGTACAACTTTTGAGATAAGCTGTATCCAACCCTTGGTTGAACACTTGTGATCACGTTATTTCCGTATACACGATATTCACTCCTTCTCTTCTGCTTTTATGACGAAAATCACGACTACTTTGATAAGTTTATTACAACAGTTTGTATACAGTTTATAATGGAGAATTTTCACCGGTAATTGTGTACGGCAACGAAGCGCGATGGGACGCTCGGCGAGAACGAGAGAGTCGGGGAGAGAGGGGGGATAAAAGGGGACGAGTATATGAATGAAAATTTATACAACAAGCTTCTATACATCGAGGAAAATAATTCGTCCACTCTGTGCGCATAGACGCATTTTCCGAAATTATATTTATCTACGTTCCTCGAGTGAAATATATTGCAAAGTTCGAGGTTACGTAATAACCTACCAAAATGTACATGTCTTTTACGTCCTTTGTATCCCTTCGTATATACATGTACATAATATCCGTCAATAGCCATTTTCTAGGGCACTGCGTTTTCAGACTGTTTTACAAACTGCATTAAATTCATTCGGGAGCTCTTCCGATACTCTACTCGAAGTTTCCAAAATAATTGACGTCTATTTCGCCATCAAGTCGACCTTAATAACTATGGACGATATATTTTCATGACCCTCTGACTCATTTGAATCACAGCATGAAGAATTTTTTACCCGCGTACATGATTTTAAAGTAAACGCTCTAAATTCATCGTATCGACGAAGACGAAATGAGGAACGTTTCGTCCGATTCACTCTGTGTTTGTAATCTACTCGTTTCGTACTTTTTAAGCGCGGCAAAAGTGCGCAGGGTTTGCTCAAGTGTCTGGCTTGTCAGATTTTCAGGATAATGGGAAACATAAAGCGAAGTTTTACGAAGAGTTATACGAGTTGAAACGTTTTCTTTTTTTTTTTTGTTGTAAAAGAAAAAAACGAACGAACGACGGATTGTTGAAGGTCTTCTCGAGAGTTGAGAAGAGGGAAGATTTAATGTAGTGGTCGAGACGATATCCCCTACGAGACGAATATCATCATTTATAATATATACGTGTATACCATAAAGTAAAGTAGAGTAAAAAATATATATAAATATTATTAATACCAGGGTACGCTCTTGTCCTTCGTCTCTGTTACGTAAAATGAGGGTTAATGAGCCACCAGCGGCCATCCCCTTCGCAGATCTCAATTTTCCCTGCTTTTTACTTTCAGGATACAAGAGACACACGCACATGGACAAAAATACTCACAGACATATCTATACCAACGGTGCAATATTTTATCGTTTACTTTGCACTCTTACGCGCTCGCGGGTTTCCTCTCGTGCCGCGACGAACCGAGACCAAAACCCACCCCCGTTCGTCCTCTCTGAGAGAGCCAACAGTGTGCTCTATGCGCTTCAGGCTACAACCGAGAAAGTACCATCTGTCCTTTCCCCGTTAAACGACGAGAGGGCTCGCCCTCTATATATATATATGGGGCATTCCACGCCAAATCGACCACTTTTGAAATTCGCCTTTTTTATTGTGTTGATTTTTTTTCTCTAATAGAGCTCATTGAAAGGAACTCGTTTGATTTTTTTCAAATTTTTATCTTAACACGTCCATTGGAAACGAATTTTTGAAAAATTTTCCGATTTTTTTCTTCAAATATCAATAATTCTCTCAAAAATGCAGTAAACCGAATGGATGAGGGGTCAAAATTTTAGTTTTAAAATGTACTTCCGTATGAGAATATGTAGGAATTTATCAAAATATTACATACAACAATTTTTTTCCTTCCTTCCTTTCCTCCCTTCGATTTTGCTCTTGAATTTTTATCAAAAACTATCATTTTTTGAATGACTTTTAAACCTAGTTTGATGATAGGGAAATCGTTGGTTGTATTTTTTATAATTAAATTGTGGATTTTTTTTACTAGTAATCATGTACAAATCCCTAAAAAATCATATAAACCGAGTGGGATAAGTGGATCAAATTTTTTCGTTTTGACAGGTGCTTTCGTTTAAAAATATGTCAACAATTATTTAAAGATTATATAAATCAATTTTTTAATTATAAGCAAGAAATGTTTTTTCCCGCAGTGTTAGTCCCTTTTGATTTTGCTGTTAAATTTTTATAGGTAACTATCATCATTCATTTAATGCATTTTAATAAAATTAACAATTTGAAAAATAGAATTAGCTATTTTCTCACGTTCGTACTTAGCTTAAAATTCGTTAAATGAATCATGCTTACGTAAAAACATTAAAGAAACAAATTAATTAGTACAAGCGCTACGAAAAAAGGTTACTTTATCTTAGAATTGGAGAAATTAGGTGATGTAAACTTGGAATAATTTTTCACATTTTTTAAACAAAAGTACGTTTCAGAATAAAAATTTTAACCCCCTAGATGTTTCGTTTTGTTCGATTTTTCAGGGAGTTATAGATATTGATTGAAAAAAAATCTATATTTTAATCATAAAAATATATAACGGCGATTTCCCCATGATCACATTAGGCTTAAAATTCCTAAAAAAAAAAAATAATAATTTTTTATAAAACCGCAAAATCGAAGGGGGCTAACTATGTGGGAAAAAAACATTTCATGCTTCGAATTGAAAAAATTGATTCACGTAATGTTTTGATAATTTGCTGCATATTTTTAAACGAAAGTATGTGTTAAAATAAAAATTTTGACCCCTCATCCATTCGGTTTACTGCATTTTTGAGAGAGTTATTGATATTTGAAGAAAAAAATCGAAAAATTTTTCAAAAATTCGTTTCCGATGAACGTGTTGAGATAAAAATTTGAAAAAAAAAAAATAGACGAGTTTCTTTCAATGAGCTCTATTAGAGAAAAAATATCAAAACCAAATGGGAATGATGAGCTCTATTAGAGAAAAAATATCAATATCAAATGGGAATTTCAAAAGTGACCGATTTGACATGGAATACCCCATATATATCTCTGAATATACATGTATGTATGTTATATACACGTATATAACCAGAACGAAGCAGCAGAGAGTTGAAGTAGAGAAGCACATAACCGCCGATTATTATCTTCCTCTGGGAACTCTGCACACACTGATACACGCACACCTTTTCTCTAAGCAACCACTCGGCAAAGTTTTGGACCCGCATATATCCGCACAGAGGGTTGAGATAATTTGAATGATGACCGAAAGATATCCAAATTAAGGAGCGGAATAAGGAAAGGGAGAAAACGTATTACAGGAAACCGCCAATGACCACTTTGTATGTTTCATGCAACAGTCTCATTGCGTCTATTATTATTATTATTTCATATCGAATGGGGTAGAGAGTAATTTCATAGTTTCATAGTCTTTTAACAGTACAACAGAAATAAAGTTGTAGAAATATTAAATGTTATTCCTTCCTGTTTGAGGAAAGATTTTTAACACTTTTCGTATTTATTTGCAGCAATAATTCATTAACTCATTATTTCATTGATCCGATGAACGTTCCATCTTAACAATGACTCATGCATTATGTACACCTTAGAAAATCGAGGGAAACATCCTTCGTCGTAGCACAGATCATATGGTAATAGAAATTGTGTACGCATCCTGCCCGTGGTCAGGTATATTGCACCGTATGTATCACGATCTACCTCTATATCTATATGTATCTATATGAGATTTCCGGACGGTTGGGGGTTTTGGAAATTTGCATAACCATACCTTGATTCCGGCGAGGAAGGCAGAGACAGAGCGAATTTCGTGGTTGGGTTGCGGCTTACCTGCTTTCTATGGGGCAAGACAGCTGTACACGTATGTGTATATGATACACAAATTTTCAGGAAGGTGTTCCATCTTCATTTTTTTCTTACCCTTGGTTGCCTCCAGATAGGCTCATTTCGAAAAATGATTTTTCTTCAAGAGCACGTTTAGATTTTTTGGTGAAATCGCGATCTCTTCCTTCTAAAAAGACTCTCAACCGTAAGAGTGGTAATTTCCCTTCTGATAAAATTTCTTTTCTCTCTTTTTTTTTTGGCTATATTGTTCCGGCATAATTCTCAATCTCGTCACTTGAAGCTCTTCATTCCACAGAGGCCATCACAGAATGTAATTAACAAGCACTGACATTAAGCTCCGTTGTGTATGACGAGTCACGTAATTCAAAGCTTGATGGTAGTAACTCCCGAGTTATGCGCATATATGCATACGGCGGTGAATTTGAGTCCGTATATATATATATATATGTATATTTTTACAGGCTGTATTGTCACGCTATAGAGATTATGTGTATAGTACAGCTTCGTGACAATCCATGGTGGATATTCGGTTTCATCGTGTGTCTATCGGTTTGAAGAATCGCCAGAATTATCCATCCAACGCCAGATCTCTTTCTCCTTGTGACAATCCTGAGTGCGCAATGGCATATTCACCACTTGAGCCTGTCCCACGAGCTTATCCTGATTTCGTATCTTTGTGACAACTCGAACTCGTCGAATTTCATGCTCGGTATCATTCAATTCTTGAGCAAATATCAAAAAACATAGTTGAATTATTCTGCTTTAAATTACCGATTAATGTGCTTGCATCAAGTATGTTTGCTAACAGCTTTCACAGACTCTGTATATAATATATAATACTCAATGTGCATAATATAATTTTGAAGTATGGGATCCCAGTCAGACTCCACGCTCGCAGTGTCTCGTAACGATCGTTTAGTTGGCTTTTTCTCCTTTGTGTCTTTTATATAACTCTGTATTTGTGTGTGTGTGAGCGCGATAAAAATTGCAGCAATATTCCAACCAACATATAAGATAAATAGATATAGAAAACGAAAGAGAAAAAGACAGGAGGAAAAATTCTCGGTAGGAAAAGTCGACTGTTTGCTCACCGAGGAAGGCCGAGGCATGAGGGGTTTGGGGAATCGTGTTGTGTGTGCCGCGAAAGAGGCAAGAGTGAGAGAAAAAGATGGAATATATCTAGTATACCTTGTGCGCATACTTTGTCTCTGTAGACGTGTTTTACACGCAGGGTGTCCCAGAAACGAACGTTTGTAAAGTGAAAATCGATTGCGGCCGAAATTGCGAGACGAAAAGTCTTTGGCGATTTTTTCATCCGATGAGGCACTGAAGATTTATTAATTAATTAAGTTGAGCCAATCAGAAGCGCACCCCACCAGAGCATTACCCGGGTTTACGGGGCATGTGGACTTCTGATTGGCTCAAAACTTTACCACTGAATAACTTTGCAACGGTCCGTTGCATCGAAAAGTGCTCAAAGACATTTTGTCTCAGAATTAAGTCCGGATTTCAAATTCCATCAAATAACCATTGAATTCTGAAACACCCTGTAAGTAGCCCGTACGAGCGTCGGAACAATACCAAGCCGGTGGCGAATTTTCGTTGAAATAACAGTTGAGAGCACATGGCGCTGTGAAAAATGTCGTCGTCGTCGTCGTTGTTGTCGCGCGCCTCCCCGCGAGACTCACGAAAGCAAATAAAGTAGAAAAATGGGGGCAAAAGCCGAATGGGCGCGTTTCCGACTATGGTGTGTGTCCCGTGCACTCGCCCGTGTTTCTCCCCGCGGTGCAAACCGTACATACAAATACATACGAGTTATTACATCGACCCCATACATATGTAAAGTTCAGTATCTATGCGTCACTCTTATGCAATGAAAAACCACGCGTTTTTACAGGTCTTCTTGTAATATAACGTGATTTTTACGTACAGGGATGATGTTTAGGAAACGCAATTCAATGCTGCTTTTTATTTGAGAAGAGAAGCAATGGAAAAATTTAAGAATCTTCGAAAATGTGAGCAGAAAATTTGGTTTTGAATGTCCTATGCTTCTTGTTTATTTGTCCAAATATTTATTTATATTTAGCGACTGCCAAAAATTGTTTTCGATGAAAATCAATCGATCTGGAACGTCCCATACACGAATATGTATGTGCTAATACATAAATATACCATTACATACGAGGAGAATGCATAACTTTAAAAAAATATACGGCAGGACCATGCGCATACGAAAAATGTTTCACGCCCAAGGTTTTATGGTTTGCCCCTACATATTTACATGAATTTTCAGGTCGACTTTACACACGTGTGTATATTATATACGTGATGTACATACATGAGCAAGTCCTTTATTCGCATACGTGTCCATATATAAACATGTATAAATCGAGAAATTTTTTTTGTCCATCAACACGAGAGCCAAGTGTGTGTCTCGTGTGTGGGATATACAAAAACTAGTTCCGGATGCTGTAAACACGCATTCCCGGGCATTTGCACAATCCTAGCTTCAGTGAGGGATTCTCGGAGGAGAGAGAAGGAAAGAAAGATAATAGGATGTCCCGGATTGCAGTACGGACACGCATTATGTGTGACGTTCATATCGTTGGCATTTGTCCTATTTTTTTTAATCCGCATCTTTTTCATCGTTCTCTCTTCCCCTTTTTTGTCACTCGTTGTCTTTCCCCTTCTGTTTCTCCTTGGGAAAGCTTACATTTCGTGGATGTTGAGGAGAACGAAGAGAAAGAGCGACCAGGGGCGAAGTTGGGAATAGAGAAAATAATATTAAAAGGCTACACATTGGGGTTGACGTCAACGTCGACAGGGAGTACGGTGCGTTAAGGCGTCTTCTCACTTTGGAAATTTAAAAAAATCGATTTTTTTTTTTTTTTAAATTTTGAAAGTACATATCTTCAAAAATGTCATCTCGAAATTTCATAAAGATCGGACGAGTCTAACTACATTTTTTGGCGACCGTTAGGTGACTACCTGAGAGTACCCGGCGATCCCTCCAAAACTTTAAACGCAGTTATCTCAAAACAAGGTTTTTCGGTGCTTTGTTGATGAAATTTCGGAAACTATCCGGCCGATTGTCATGAAATTTGAATGACATATGCTTCATAGTTATGGCTATAGCGCATATCATCAGATTTTTTAAATTTTGATTTTAAGAATTTTTTTTTTACAAAAAACTGCAAAAAAATCGTGGTTTTTTTTTACTTTTTCGAAAAACGTGCGCCATTTTGTTATTTTCGCGAATATCAAAAATCTGATGATATGCGCTATAGCCACTGACATACTGAATCTAAAACAGTTTTATTTTTTTGTTTCAGACGACCCGTCTCGGAGATACCATCAACAAGCCACGACCATAACATTTTTACACGGGTTTTTCAATGCTACTGATGTATTATAATAATTGTTTAAAAAAATAAAATAAAAATTTTTTCATGTACTTGAAAGATGTGTTTATTACATAGGATCCGTTTTATCCCATAATTTTAAGCAAAAATCCTCGAAAAAAAATCGCAAAAACAGCCTATTTTTGAGGCGTTTAAAGTGAGAAGATGCCTTAATGTCATATTTTTATTTTATGCCGCGTGCAGAGTCGCATACGCAGACAGCCACATTTCGCGAGCGTAAAAACCGTAAGCTATATAAGCTTAAAATGTGTGCATACAAATGCATATATTATAAATGTGTGTGTGTGTGTGTATGAATTCATGTATATAATATTGTGTATGTAAGCCATGTGGACGTGCGACATCCGGATGAGGAAATCCTCCCGGTCCCGGTTCCCTCTTCCTTTCGTTGGGCTTCCATGCACAGTCCCAGAAGGCAGACACCGAGGTACGCGGTTAGAATAAATATCCGGATACCGGAGGTTTGCTATATGACGTCGACGTCTCTACGTGGTGAGAGATTCGAGCGTTAACGCGAGCTTATATTTTCTCGCGATTCTCTCACGTCGAAATATAACTTTTATTCATCTACATGTAAGAAAACAAAAAAAGAAAAAGAAAAACGAAACACGTAAAACGCTTTGTCACTTATTCAAACATAAAATTGTATTTATTTATTATGTAATGTGTATATTGTATTATTGTACTTTTATATTACATCAAATTGATGTGTGCGTATTCATTTATCAATGCACAAGATTGCAGAGTGGGCGAGACGTGCAATTGTCTGGTAATCGCGTCCTCGATTTACCACAATTTCGCTTTTTTCCATCAGTCTCGAGCAACGAATTTTCGTGTCTATATACACCGACATATACATATATATAGATCGTTCGGAAATTCCATCTTCCTCATTTTCGTCGTGGTTTAATTTCTTCCTGGCCAACGACAAACTTGTTTCAAAACGTTAAGACCGTATATAGCGTTTGGATTGTAATGGAATAGAGAGATATTACGTTCTAATGCACTACATGTATACACTCCGACGTAGACGAAATATATCGTACCTTCGAAACAATCGTACAGCGAAAACGGTGCTTTGACCGAGAGTGCGGAAAACTAATCAGAGTTGGACCGAATACGGTGTCGTGACGAAGGATTTACCAGAGGCTAGTAGAGAAGTACGAGTTGTATAAGTAGAACAAGTCATTATATGGTCGGACTTAAGTATCGAGTATCAGGGTTTGCCTGTGTTCGAGTGAGAAACAGAAGGATTCGTTTATTTTTCAGTTATAAAGAAACTGCATGGCCAATGATTAATTATCGATTTTATTATCATTGTTTATCAATAATATACATTATTTTTGTGGCAATGTTTGTAAATAATTGATTCGTGAAAAGGATTCTATTTATTTCAAAAGAAAAAACTATTTACCACTCTCCAGGGAATTTGAGGTGTTATTTTTTAATAATTTAGTCGTAAGATAAAAGAATAGAGTTATAAAGTTTTTCATTTGAATTCCCCATGCTTTATAGGTGAGATTATATATAGAAATATTCCAGTGGGTACGGCAAACATAGACTCATGCGCATGTGTACGAAATATGGATATTGCATTGGAACTTACGACGTAAGTACGTCTCGCAAGGCCTATATAATCTCGTTAAGGGAAGGGAGTTAGCTGGGAGACTATGCCAGGTGGTCCCAATGGAGGACGAACACTAGCCTGTACCAGCGGGTACCTCTTAGAAATGACTTTGACACTCAATATTAATTATGACCGAGATTCTCGATATACACGAAACGCTTCTGCGCTTCCTGATGTACAGTGATCGAACGCTTCTCAAATACCTACAAACATTCGAAAGCATGGGCGTTTGGCCAAAAATGCAGCCTCTGGAACTGCTAGATTTTTCGTTTTATTTTATTTTCATTTTTTTTTATTCATTTACGTTAAATAAATGAGTGTCTAAGGATGGAGGAAAGAGGAGTTTTGATTTTCAGTGAGATTGCAACTTTTGCATTTCCTTTTTCATGTTCGAAAATTGCTTTGGTGAATCTTTAATTTAAATTGAAGTTATTAATTCTTTGGGCAAAAAATAACATGCGAAAGAGCGAGGGTGCAAGCAAACTTTTGAAGTGATAACCGAACCGTGAGAAAATAGGAAAATTTAAAGAATAATGAATGATTTAAAAAACTCTCGTTGATACACTACACGTATATAAATTCTCTAATTTATATACGTGTAGTGTATCAACGAGAGTTTTTTAAATCATTATCTCTCTATTATTAGATATATTAAATAATTAGATATATTAAATAGAGATATTAAATCGTATCTCTCTAGATAGAGCGTGAGAGACAGAGACAGATATACAAAGCACAGATGGGGAAAAGCGAAATGTTGACGTCAAAAAAGCTTGATGGACGGAGAATTTAATTATCCGGTTGTTTGTGAAAACGTGAAAAACAGGAAGAAATTAAAATATCTAGTGTATATATTTTATATTATCTTTTTCTCTCTCGCGTATGCTCTAATCCACCGGGTAGCTTTGCTGTTTAATGCTTCATAAGTCGTCGAGAGTTTTTCCTCGTATTGCTTCCGGTAGTGTGCTTCAATAAAAGCGAATAGGCTCGAAAAAAACTAGTTCACGAGGGTTCGTTAAAATCTTGAATTGGGTCAGAGGAAACTCGCAAAATTTGGGAAAAATAAATCACAATTTATTTGTTGAAATATCACAAACGATAATAGATTATTTGTGGCAAAAAAAAACAATAATCATCATCCAAAACAAAGTGTAATTTTAGTTTGTACCTTTTTTCCTCTCAAATCTTTCCAGAGTCCATTTGATTCCTTTCTCTCTCTCTCTCTCTCTCTCTCTCTCTTTCTTTCTGTCCTTCTGTCTCCATAAGCGTAGATTGTTTCCACGCTCTTGTAATCTAATCTCTTCGTCCCTATTTTCCTCTCTCTCCCTCTGTCTTTGCCCACTCACGAGAAGATACAAACCTATTTAGTCGGCTCTCCCGAAGCTGCTCGACTCCATTTCCACTTGGAGCCAAAGTGTATTATCGCCCTCTGGTGATGTTCGTACGAACGTTTCTTTTTTTCTTTTTGCCCTTTCAATGTTCTCACGCAACATCTGGGTCCTTTTCTATAAGGATGGTTACAAATGCCGCGGATATCCAACAGTGGTGACAACGGTGCAGAAGGGAAAAAGCCAGATTTATTATTTTTCTCCGCTGAAAAATCTGGCTCTTTTGACTACGTATGCTCTTTTGCTCTCTCTAATACACTCTGGAGTATTCTTTTTTATTTTTTTATTACTCCACGCCTTAGTGTACGATCCTACGTGGAATCGCCATAATCTTTCAATGCATAGTTGTGAAAAATGTATGCGCGCGCGCGCGTGTGTGTGCGTGTGGGAGCGCTGTCAGGCAACGTGATGTCGCTGCTCCCGGTTACAAAGGACCTGCAATCCTCGCTAACGAGGGGATCTAACTTTTTACGGGAACTCGCGCTCTTACTCCCCTGTCCCCCTCGCTTGTGCTACTCTCTTCCTCGTTTACTACGAGATGACGAAAAAAAGAGAAAAAAGTATACAAAAAAAATGGAAAATCTGGTCGACTCGCGTTTTTCCTCTCTCCTCCTTGTTTTTTTTTCCTGGCAGTCCGTTTGATCCGAGTAAAAATGTTTCGCTCGTTTCCATTACAATATTTACACTCGACTGATCGATTTTTTTTCACGCTATTCCTCTTCCCGCTCTCATACATTACGTTTGCGAAATATGCTAAAAATTAGAAAACGTAACAAAATTTGGTACTCTAAAAATATTCGCTCGCACAAATTCTCACTAAACCCACCTCGACTACAGGTATAATCATAATTTACCGTCATTATATGAACAGGGAAAAAATAATTTAGCCAATTAGACATTCCTACATAGCCTTCTCGAAATTCTCCCTTAATTAGATACCCCAGTATATATTCGCTCGAAATATTGCTGCCCTGGGTCATTCGCTTTGGGATTTAGGCATAAACTAAGAGAAAACAATGAAAAAAATATATATATTGTTTGGGATTTTGCACATTCGAATTGAATCCATATTACAGAGATTCTACTCTTACATTTCGTTAATTTATTGACGTTGAGGACTACACGGAGGAAATGGAAATACACTGAGAAAGGAAATTTGTTAATTCAACAAAATTTTTGTTGAATCAACAAATTGTGGCGAACAAAATGAAATTCGTTTCGTTCATTCATTCGTTCACCAAAAATTTGGTTAATTCAAATACTTAATTTGCTGGCTCAAATAAATATTGCTCATTACGTCGAAAATATTGTTGAATCAACAAAATTTTCGGTTCAACTAACAAATTTCATTTTGCTCGCCATAATTTGTTGATTCGACAAAAAATTTGTTGAAACAACAAATTTCTTTTCTCAGTGTAGTTCCATTTCTCATAAATATGTAATTTTTAAATATTATTAAAGGATTAAAGCATAGTAATTATTACAGTTGTTGCGCAGGATATTTTTTTAAATTATTGTAGAATATTGATATAAATTTTAATTAAATCTCTTCAGCAAGGGAAATTTTATACGACGTGCCCATCGGTTCCCTCGGGAAGACTGAAACCCCTCGCTGCTTCGTATATCGTATGCAAGTATTCGTATACTCGTCGATGTAAACACGAATTTATTCGCTCGGCTCGCAAGGATTGTTGTGTTGACTTCATTCAAGTTTCACGATTAAACTTTGTTGCTCCCGTGCAATTATTACTGCATTTCGATTCGATCACGAGCTCGCAAACAAAGAAAATAATCATTTCCTACTACACACATGGGGTGTGTTCAATTCGTTTCAATTTTTAAATACAATTTTCAATTTTGCAAAGTGGCAAAATCGAGAGCTTTTCCTGCTTAACACTATTTCTTCTTAGCGCAATATGAGTTTCCTTTCAAATACACTTTTCCATTGGAACCTAAATCCAAAAATTTAGTCACACTAATGAATGTTTTTTTTTTTCAAAATATTTCCTTGTAAAGGCGTACATTTTTTATTCAAAATTCTATATTCGTCGTGCAGTGTGAAACACACAAATCATAGTAAAATATCAGAACAGGTGACTCGAATATACACGTCACTCGCACAGTTTGCAAAATTTGTAATTCAAAAGTGGTTTTCCCCTCTCTCTTTCTTTCGGTTTTATTCGGTCGAGCAAATTTTTTCAGCCTCACGAATTTCACACCATTAATCCATGCAAATTCGTCAAGCCAGGCATGTTCCCAATTTGTAACTCGGTTGTACGAAACTTTTTTTCCTTTCCACGGCGTGGAGTTTACCTATATAAACCATGTATACGAATTTATTTATGCATGTGTTTTATATATGTGTACACATTTATTATTCCTGTTCTGAATCACGTTAGTTAATCTTTCGCAAAATATTTTGCCACGTTAAAAAATAAATAGTCTTGCAAAATTTTAAAACTCATCAGTTCGTTCTGGACATGCTTTTTTATGTCTTTCTCTTTTTGTTTATTCAACAAACTTTCGAAATGGAGGAATTTTCCTAATTTTCTTGAAAGTTCACGAGCAAACTTGATACGTAATGGACTTTACATGGACATGATGAATAACGTAACAAACGTATTTATAATTTACAGCGAGCCTGCGAAAACCCGTTTCCTCTTCATACATATAGACGTTATGTTGAAAAATTGAATTTTTAATGCGATCATTCGTAACCCGAGGTACTTTTAAAATCTCGTCAGTTGATACGTGTTAAAAATATCCGTGACAAGAGGTCATTCGGTACGTGCAAAATTTAGCATGGATCGTTTCTATTATTTTTTTGGCAGTTATTTTATCGACAAATTCGAGAATTATGATCGCAAGAAACTTATAAAATTATTTACTGTGACAGAAAAATTATTCATTTGACCCCTGATCGCCTGGGTCATGTTGACCCAGGTCAAAATCGGCATTTTCAACCAAGTTGAAGTACAATTTTTTTAAAACTTCGATTGCAGTGGAATCAATCGTTTCTAAACGTTGAGCCTTTTTTCCTTTCACTTAGTCACGAATTGTTTTATTGTTTTGAAAAAAATATAGGCCTTATTTTCATATTTTTCATGTTTATTTACTTTTTGGATAAACAAATTAGTTTTTGTAAGTTCGTTGATTATTATTTAAAATATCATTGCAGCCAATTTCGCTAATATTTCGAAAGAGCTTACAAAATACTTCAAATTATTGTTCTTCACAATTTCTCTGCTTCTGTGTACGTTTATATATGTTCATAGTAGAGCAAATGCATTGTAGGGCATACCAAATCTTTAGTGGATGAACATCGGTAGGCTACAGTTGTGAATGCATGACCCGCGACCTCAGGCTCAGGTACGCTCCGAGCTAACGAAACACACTGGTGGTAAACGTTAATTCACTCGCGTTTCGCGAATTCATGACATTCCCCATCACATACACACCGATGTACTACGTGCAGAGGGCTTTCGAGAATAAACCAACGTATTCGAGGCTCGTAAAATGTTCGATTTATTTTGAAATTCTTCTTCAAATTTATTTCTGTCAAAATTTGTTCGCTATATATTAAAAAATGAATTTAAAAAAAAGAATTTTGTTTTGTAAATAAAACTAAATTTGTAAATAAATAATACACATAATCAAAGCTTCCAGCAATTTGTGACGATACTTTTTTGAATTTTACTCACTGAAAACCGAATTTTGTTGAAATATTGAAATATTTTGTTGGACGTATTCAACAAAATTATTTCGTCCAGGCAACAAAATTTCGATTGTTACAACAAAACTTCGTTACATCGAAACGAAACTTTGTTGAAACGACAAAAATTTTGTTGCCTGGACGAAATAATTTTGTTGAATCCGTCCAATAAAATATTTCAATATTTCAACAAAATTTGGTTTTCACTGCCCAAATTATCTTCGACAATTGAAAAATTATAAAAATTTTGGAGCTCCCTAATTTATTAATTCGACCTAGAACAGCCTCTGAAGTGAACTCTTTATGTAATATCATAAATACATAGGACGTTCTCGAAAGCTCACGATGTATATACACATACATGATTTTCCTTGGAACCCGGGCCACTTCAACCTGAATATTCTCATTCGAAGCAGCTGCAAGACCATTAGGAACAGCGGTGTAACGGAAAATCAAATTCCCTCCAAAACTCTGTTCGCTATTTAGTCTGCCTCTATGGTGGGTTAAAATTATAAACATGATGAGTATTTACAATGCGAGATTGGCATGCGAAAAAAATTGATTAGTCTGTAGTTAATCAGCGTTTGTGAATTATTTCAGTTTCGAACAATCCGATTATCCGCAATCAAATAGTTACAATTGTTAACAATTCTTTCGCCCATTTAATTAAATATGCAACATGTTTATCCCTTGTTTCGTTAAAAAAAAATGTTTAATCAAAATTTGACTTAATCAACGAATACAGTAGTTTAATAAATTATCGATCGATATACGAGGTTGATATTCAGATTATTGCAACGACTGCATCGTTCGAAATTCATTCATTGTTCTACATTCTCTAGTTTCAATCAATCTCTAGAGGAGATATTATCTGTACCCCACATCATGTTGTTCGAGTATATACACACGAATGTATAAGTGTGTTAATAAAACTGGATGCTAGGTTTTGCTTGGCCATAGTTAACTGAACATGCTGGATCATTTGGAGTTGCGATAGCAATCATTAGTTTTACAAAGTATTGCTCTCTTCTTGCCTCTCGTTTGTACAATGTGCCAGAGGGAATGGAAATACTTGATCATTCCAAATAAACATGTCAATATGATTAATTTTGATTGATACTCCATTTATATTTTATTCACGCTCTTAAGTTTTTTATTCAATTTTTTTTTCATTTACCTATAAATTGTTCCTATTCTGATTATTTCATAAATTTACATATTTCTAATAATTGATTTTTACTGGTTATAAAAAAAACGTAGTAAATTATGATATTTATTATTTTA
This sequence comes from Rhimphoctona megacephalus, assembly GCA_963989365.1. Lineage (NCBI taxonomy): Eukaryota > Metazoa > Arthropoda > Insecta > Hymenoptera > Ichneumonidae > Rhimphoctona > Rhimphoctona megacephalus. Next base: position 9,875,043 of record OZ022421.1, on the reverse strand, counting down.
GTGCTTCATTTATCTGTGAGTTTAATTGTCCGTAGATCTTGTGGACATTAAAATATGCTCACTGCAGTTAACTCGGAACGAACGATTTTGCAATTCACGTATGAATTTATATATAGTCGTAGGATTGTTTCAAAGTGCATAGATACATTTATTATATTTCGTACAAAGTGAGGATTAAACCCTACACCGGATTAACAAACCGAGCCAAGAGCGATGGGCTTCGTTCCGATGTCATAATTAATCCCAAAAAGCATCGAGTATACTTGAGAGATAGCTAAAGATATAAACGTCAAAATCCTCGGATCAATCGTCCGGTTTCATCGCCCATTGGTCCTTTATAAAATCTATCTTCTCATTATTAAATGAACGGTGGTGAAATTTTAATTGGTTTGAACAGCATTTACTGTGCAATTTACAACTTCTCCTTTCATTCGACGCGATGAATTTTTTTATGAGATGCTTTTTGTAATATTAATCCCACTGATAAATTCAAAAAAATAAAAGAATCCTCATAAATAAATAAATAAATGAATAAATAAATAAAAATATGAATGTTTAAAATATATTTTCAGTTTGCCAGGGCATTCAAAACTTTGACGAGACGCCGCAATACACCGAGGTTAATCCAGGCCAGGATGCCAAGCTCGTGTGTCGTGTCACTGCCAAGCAGGGTCAGTGCATTTGGCAAAAAGACCAAAAGGTAAGCCTATTTGTTTATAAAACTTCGTGCCTTGGATTGTAATTTACTCGTATTTTTCACGTATCCATTTTTTTCATCCCGAAAAGTTTTATAAATGTGCAACTAACTTTATTGTACTCTCAATATGTTCTAGAAGTTAGAACACGATTTTTCTTGTCTTTTAGTCTGTAGAAAAAGTGTGAAATAGTCGGGTGTTTGTAACAATCATCTCACTTGTGAGGGGAGGAAAAAAAACAGTTTTTATACGAGAAGAAAAGGTTAGCCCTCGTTACGAGGGTGTAATTTTCCTTTTTCGTGTGGCCTGATTCACGCCACGTACAATCGTACGATGCCCGGGGATATCTGTGGTCCTCAGAGTGATATATTTTCTGTGTATCCAATGTACACTACACTTTATAGATATACGTATAAAACGAATAGCCAAAACTTGATTGAGGATGAAACTGGAAACCAAGACGAGAACTATTTGTCTGAGTTCCGAGTTTATTTGGATTTTTTTTTAAATCCCATTTTACGTGCTTTTTTGGAGGTATCTTGTGCACGGTACGAAGGATGAAAGGAATGAAACTGATCGCGGTTGAAACCTCGGACGAAAGAAATAAGAAAAATACTTTAAGATATCGACCGGCCTCTTATAAACATCCTCTTAAAATCCAAGTGCAAATCGACCCGTTTTTCTTTATTAAATTTGAATTGCAAATAACCAATTTGATCTCTTTGATCATCGTATTTAATTCGCAATACGAAAAAAAATTTTGTATTAAGAATGATACTCCTTGACGAGCCAATCATATCGTGGGGAACTATTTGTAAAATCAATAATGAACAATAAACTAAATTTTTGAAAAATCATCAAAAAATATTTTTTTTGTCCAAATATACTTAATTAGTATTTAATTAAAAAAATTTTTTTTTTCGTCCAAATATACTTAATTAGTATTTTTATTTTTGAAAATTGATATTTTTTGCACTGGATTGTTGAAAGAATTTTTTAATCTTCGCTGATTTGTAAATCTAATTGAAAATATCTTTTGAAGGAAAAGAGCTAGAAGATTTTATTAAAAAAATTCTTGGCATTTTAATAACCTTCTGTTTCTCAATAAACTCATAATCTTCCGGTCTCTTTTTTTCATATTTCTTTTTTATTCGTAAGCCTTTGCAAGAAGTACACAATCTCGAACTTTTTCTTGTCTCTCAATATTCGCCCGGGTTCCTCGAGGGGCCACATTTGAATAACATTTATTCAATTAAGGATAAAAATCCAGCAAAGATTTGAGAGTTAAGAGGTTCTCTGTTGGAGTCTATGTGATCCCTTATATAAAAAAAAATCAAATAATATGTATATATGTACATAAATATAGGTAGTTTATTTCTCGTCAAGGAAAATGAAACATTTCGGATCATTATTGTCGATTGTTCGCCTCGACTGAACTTCCTCCGCGACGTCTGGTTTCTTTTCATTTATAGTCTTATTGTAACCTTCTTTTACGCCCATTTCTCTTTCGTTCTCTTTGCCATCTCGTGCGGTATTTATGATTTTTTTTACTTTTTTTATCATCTACTGCTGAATTTTTACCTCGATCGACCCTTAGCACCCGACCATCGACAAAATCGGGTTTCCTCGATCAGGAAGCATAGTGCTCTCCAGTATTTTCTCTTTCTCTCTACCATTTAATATATATATATGTGTATATAATGTATAGAGATTTCAAGTCGACTCCAATATACGATATTGCTGATAATGGCCGTTGCCGAGTCCACCACGTCACTGGGAATTTTTATCTGACTCGTTTTTCTATGTGCCTATATATTTATATCGATGCCTTCGTAGATTTTTCCCCTTTAAAATATCTCGAACACTACTCACGCACACATTTTACAAAATCGAAACATTCATGTTCTCTCTTCGATTCTTCTAAACTTTAAATCTTTATTTTACAATCAATTATTACTTCGACGTTAATAGAATAACAAAAACAAATGAGAAGTGCTGTAGAATAGAAGTTAAATTTTCTGGGGCTAGCGTATCATAGTAGTAGGGTTTGCGAGTTCAAAACCGTTGATAAATATTATTTCTGAAATCTTAGGAGGTGAGAACACTGCACTTTTACATACGGCAGTATCAGAACGTTAACGTATAACTGGAAAAGTGTCCGGAACTCTCAGCCGATGCTTAAACATCAATGCGTCATACGCTTTTTGATGCTGTTGCAAATTGCGAAATCAGGTAACCAAATAACGGAGTTATAATTGAGTTCCTTTATTTCGTATGATCCAGTTCGATGGTTTTACGACTGTCCTTTTATTCTCCCCCTCCCCCCTCTCTCCCCCTCCCCCCTCTCTCCCCCTCTCTCCCCCTCTCTTCCTCCCTCCCTCCCTCCCTCCCTCCCTCCCTCCCTCCCTCCCTCCCTCCCTCCCTCCCTCCCTCCCTCCCTCCCTCTCTCTCTCTCTCTCTCTCTCTCTCTCTCTCTCTCTCTCTCTCTCTCTCTCTCTCTCTCTCTCTCTCTCTCTCTCTCCCCCTCTCTCTCCCTCCCTCCCTCCCCCCCTCTCTCTCCCCCTCTCCCCCCTCTCTCCCTCTCCCTCTCCCTCTCCCTCTCCCTCTCCCCCCCCCTCTCTCTCTCTCTCTCTCTCTCTCTCTTTCTCTCTCTCTCTCTATCTCTCTCTCTCTCTTTATCTCTGGTTTCAGTCGATGACTCTTTTTGGTTCGTTATCGTAGTTGGTATGCATAAATCCATCGACAAGTTTTTTTCCCGGTCAAATTCGACGAGAAAACTTTATTTCCCGGCGATGCGAGCTGAACTGTTGGCAATTCTACGCCATTTTATAGTATCCCGCGTTTCGGGAATTGTATAAATATGTATATATAGTATATGCTCTATATATATTTTAATTTTTATTCCTCGCCTCGTAATGCTTATTCATCCATCAATATCTGGGGCTCTCGTTAGTCGCATATAACGTGTAGGTGAGTGCGTGCGTGTATATGTGTGTACGAGGTTTTATTCATCAATCATCGAGTTACTCGGCAGTAATTTATAAATGGCAAAAATCCCCTTTGGGGGGAAAAAATCTCGGATAAGTACATTGGGGTCCCTCGTTTTCCTATGATATCACAAATAATCCTACAAAAAATCCAAAACCCTACTAAAAGGAATTTTAAAAAATGTTCACCTAATTCATTCACATCCCGAAGAAAAACCAACCATATAGATTACGAAGTATCCGGCCAAAAAACCAGACTTCACAATAAATGTTACTTTGAATTTATTTCCACAGAACAAAACAGGAATCAAAAAATTAAAAAACTAGCGTAATTAAGATGAGAAAAATACCACTTATAATTGGTGTGTCAGATATATTAATAGTGTAGAAAAAAAAATAAAAAAGGTCACCATCTAAGTTACGTGCGGCAGTAAAATTTATGATATCAATACTAGGACAAGTATTTATTTGGTGACTGAGAAGATATCAACATCGACGTACCGGCAACGTAGGGCGTGCAGTTGGTTCATTGCTTCTGGGATCTCACAAGTCGAGTAGCTACGTGCAGAGCCAGTTGTTGGATGAGTGATCCCTTCGCTGTACGCGAAAACGTTTGAAGTTGGTTTGGCTATGGCGCGGCCAATGTTGCCAAATAGTCTTTACTTATATCACCCAATGAAACAACATTGCCTGCGCCGTGGCGAAAATAACGAAAAACATTCAGAAACCAGCCGGAAACTCGGCACACAAGCGCAGGAACATTGAATTACATTTTCATAAACATTTATTTTCGGAAATGATTTCATTTCTAAATTTAATTCCCGATGTTCAAGTATCGATTCTTTTTATATGGGTGTCAAGCTAAGTTTCGCATAAGATCCCGTGCTTTTGTAATGTTAAAAAAAAATCTTTAATTTATGTCCGTACATGATAGCACAGTTTTGTTTGATTGGTAATAATTTGATGAACGTTCACCACCGTACGTTGAGCGTATACGCACAAAGTACTTGTCCGGCCCATAACTTTTTATTAAAATTGCTCATTCAAGTAAAAATCGTGGGTCTCTCAAAATTCAAGGGTCATAAGTACGCACTTTTCCATTGTCGGCATTGTCTTATTTAGTTCTAATTTTTTTATGATTAATCCCGCATAACGTTTTCAATTCTCCTTTTCAAAACGTAAAGGGCTATTTTGATGGCTGGCGCCGAAGAACGTCAAAATGAAATGAACGGAGCGAGATTATTTTGTGTGAAATTTGCGTGATTTTAAAACTTTGGATTCAAATTTGACGATGCATTCATAGCTTGCATTGATCTTTTGACTATTCATCAGTGGTTACTTAAATCTTCTACTAATAAATAGTAGCTTTCCAAAGTATGATATCTTTCATTGCTGGCAATATAAGTTTTCGTACGTACGACATGCTTCATTGCTGGCAATGGTTTGCTGAGTGGCATTTTCAGAAATTTCATAACCGACTGATCCTTATGTTAGTGTAATTTTATGATGACCACAAACACGATTGTATTCCGATTGAATCGACATCGAATGTTGTGTATGATACAAAAGTATTCTGAAATTCGGAGAAGAATTGATTTTCTTAAAAGTTTCTGCCGGCGAAAAGCAACGCATGACTTCACCTCTAATTTGATTTTTACTTCAATGAGCAATTTTAATAAAAAGTTATGGGCCGGACAAGTACTCTGTAGTCCAGTCACCTTAGCAAAAATCCTATTCAAGAGACCCAGTCTCTGGCTAATTTTTTTTATAGGTTGTTTGGACCTATAGGAATATAGTCCTGAGTTTTCGTAAAAATCCGAGTTGCATTTTAGCAATAAAAAATTATTGAAAATTAAAAAATCGATTTTTTGGGTTATTTTTTTTGGAACGCATCCTATCGAAAAAAGTTTCCAATAAAAGTTGTTCATCGTAGCAGCCTCTATAAAAATGATCCTATACAAAAATGAGCTAGTATTATTAATTAAGCGGTTAATTGCAAATGAAAAAAAAATTGTCAATTTGATTTTTGCAACCGCAATCGATTGTTTATCAATATATCGGTTTGAAGTTTATACATGATGTAGGGGAGCCGAGCCCCAAGAGAATCGTGCAAGATTTATCGATCTGCGAGATATAGTTTAGCAACAATCTGCGATCATCGAAAAAACTTTGGCATTCAATAGAATTTCCCGACGAAGACCCACAGCGTAGAAAAAAATCGAGGAGCTTTGTGTCATTGTGCACAAGCGATATGGAAAAAAAAATTGTTTTCGTTGAAAATAAATACTGTTTTTTGACGATTTTCGATTTTTGCATATAAACAAATAGCAATTGTGACCAAAGTTACAAAAATATCCGGAAAATTCTTGGACCATCTAATGCGTTTTTGAAAAACGAACAATTAAAAAAAAAAGTTGCAATATCTTGATTACAGCCCGAGATATGGATATTTTTACGTTTTTTCAATTTTTTATTGTTGTAATTAAGATTTTTGCAAAATTCAAATTCGTAAGCCTTCTCTACGCTTCCGGCTACGGGATTCAATAAAATACGGACCTTTAGGAGGAATTATGCCATCACAGTTATCAACGTATTCCGATCGACGGCGCGCGGCTGAGCGCGTGGCGTCGGCCGCTCGGCCGGGCGGCGTGTTGGGAGTACCCCCTCTCGCTCCACAGCCTTGCGCGAGCGAGCGGCTTAGTTAACAAATTTGATAACTTACTTAAAAATGGTCGTAGAACAATTTATTTTTTTTTTATTTTACGTGATTTTTTTTCACGAACACGATGGTATCCTTAAAAATCATGTTCACCCCATAGCAGACCCATGAAAATTATATCATGCTCGTGCGATAAGAGTGGCTACGTGTCGGAAATTAGGACTGAAATGCACGATTCTGTGCAAAAAATGTAACGGTATGAGTTGTGCGAACACTGTCGAAGTCGAAGTAATTTTAAGCGATGATGAGGAAGAGGAAGAATTTTCCAAATTCTCAGAGGCAATCGACGACGAAATTGGAATTGACTATCCCATAGTAACGGCTCCAACAAATGTAGATAGTGACGACGAGTATGAGCCTAACGAAAAAAGAGTGAAAAGAGAGTTTTTGTAATGAATTTTTCTTTCCTAAATTTTTTTCTTTCACATTAATAAACTTATTGTAATGAATGAAACAGTGTCGGAGAAAAGATTTATTTACGATACCGTTTCCCATTCATAGTAAAATGATTTTAAAGCACGGTTATATGTAAAATTTGTAAAAACGATGGTCATGGGTCTGCTATGGGGTGAACATAATTTTTAAGGATACCATTGTGATCGCGAGAAAAAATCACGTAAAATTAAAAAAAAAATAAATTGTTCTATGAGCACACATTTATTTGATCAAAGTTTTCGTTTGTTTATTTGAATTCATCAACATATATACAATATTTGCGTGTTCTTGCCTTATTAAGAAATGAAATTTCTGGTTAAAAAGAAAATTTGAAGTTATAGGTTAACGAACTTATTTTTCTCGCAGCTGGGTAATCAAAACACATAAATAATTTTCAGACAAGTATAATTTTATCATATAAATTCAATGCTTAACACTTTTTTTCCACTGAACTTCGAAATAACTTCAAACTCGCACATCCCGTACTGTATACGAAACTCCGATCAAACTTTTAAATATATACAACTTCAATAAAATATTGTCATCCGTGATTCCAGATCAGACAAAACTGCTAATTTTAATTTTTTTTAACTGAAAAAACTTACCGGATCGAGGAATATCTACAAATTGCTGAATTTGGGTATCAAAAGCGATATAAACATGGTAACCTCACTCAGTATTGAGGTTATACTTTTCGCTCAAATTCCAAAATTCCGAGGTTATCATTTTTATTTCGCTTATGATTCCAAAATTCAGCAATTGTTGCGGTCGAGCGAGACGAAAATATTATTATTATTATTACCGGTTTTCGAATAATAAAATAACCAAAAAATTTTCACAAATTTATTCAACATATGGTACACACATCCCGAACTTCGCACTAATAAAAATGATAACCTCATTCAAAGGTGAGGTTTATTATTTTATTTGGCTCATTTACTAAATTCCGAAACAACAATGATCTCACCGGCGAGTGAGGTTATCTTTTTAATTTCACTGATGATTCCAGCATTCAGCCACTGATGCCGGTGAATGAAACGAAATATTATTATTACCGGTTTTTTCGCACTTTTTATTTATTTACTGAATCGCGAAATTACAAATTATCCAAATACGCGATGAACATATCCCGCACCTTATTTCGCACGCTTCGCACCGTCGAAACCACGGTTTGAAATTCACTGGTATCGGTACAGTCAGAAACAACCAATCAAAAGCTCGAGAGAGACCAAGAGGCCTTTGATGGTGTTATATAAAGACACGTCAAATTCTTGAATGTATTAGTAACTTTTCCAGAAACCAACCAATCAGAAACTCGAGAGAGATCAAGAGGCCTTTAAGGGGCCAGTCCACTTTGGAGCCACGAAAAAAAGGCTATTTTCGCGATTTTTTTTTGAGGATTTTATAAAAGATATAAATATAAAAGTTATTGGGCTTGATAAATAAAATCTTGAAATACATAAAAAAAAAAATTTTAATTCATTTTTATTCATTTTTAAGTACAAAAACTATAGTTTAACGTAACGCCTCAAAAATAGGTGGGCTAGGTAGCTCCATCACAACTCGGCAACGGCTTGTCTGAAACGAAAAAATCAAAGTCCATTAGATTCAGTATGATACCAGCTAGAAAAAGACCCTCGGATATAAAGTTTTATCAAAAAATTAAAAAATGGCAGATGAAAAACGAAAAAAAGTAAAAAAAACGCGTTTTTTTCGCAGTTTTTCACAAAAAAAAAGAGTAATAATCAACATTTTTAAACCATCGAGGGTCATCTTTTTGCGAATCATGTTTACAATATGTGGTTCAAATTTCAAGAGAATCGGTTTATTAGTTTTAGAGATACGATGGAGCTAGATTTTGAAAATGTTGTTTCGAGAAAAACGCGTTTAAGCGCGCTATACGCTCAGGTAGACGAAATGAAGTCCTGACGTTCAGGTAAAAAAAAAAAAAATACTTAGAGAGCTCGGATTTTCATAAAATTTTGACACAATATTTCTGAATATATGTACTTTCGAAAACAGTAAAAAAAATCGATTTTTCAAAATTTTCAAAGTGGACTGGCCCCTTAAGTGTGTCATATACAGACATGTCAAATTCTTGAATGTGTTAGTAACTTTTGCATAATCTTGAGCCCGTGCAAAGTTTTTTCTCAGCCATTACTCCACTGATTATGTTGATTTTGGGCTCAATCGAAAGAGAATTTGGTAATTAGTCTCCAGTTCAATTTTTAAGGCATCAAATGACTCCTGAGCTTCGTAACCAAACGAAATGACATGCCAATTTTACCCTCACCACCGCGAATCGTTTTATTCAGAGAAAATATAGTCTCGGCGAGCCTCGGGCCAGCAGACGACAGAGCTGTCAATGTACTTGTCCCGAGACTCTACCGAGTCTCTTGATACACTTATTTATTTTAATTGATATTTGTATATACGAGCATGAGTATAATCAAAATTAATATTCCATTGTTCAACGAAATTACTAACTAGGCTTTTCAGAACCCGCTTTTGTTAAATTAGCCATCATACAGTGTCAGACGTATTGTCAAATCAGCATGTGCAAAAAATTATTCAACATCATTCCAAGAAATGGTCAATCAAATTAAAACGTTACAATTAATCTATAATGTAATTCAAATAATTCATTCCAAAGCACAGTTATTCGGAAGAAAAAAGAGAAAAAATCAAAGTAAAGAAATAAAATTTCAGGTGAATATAATTAGTTGGGAAAAAAAACATTCGGCCGAAATGGTCGAGAAGGAAAAAATAATACTCGAGTTTTCGTGTATGGAGTCAATAGTTTAGCTAAAACCTCTTCAATTGAGGTAGATTATAAAAAAAATTGGAATGCACCTTGACAGAGTGACATCTCAAAATGTACAACCTACTTTTCAAGATTGTTCGAATTTAGATTACAGATTGAGTTCATTGAACCTATTCCCTCATTTCTACAGGGTATGAAAAATGTTCGCTTCAGCGATCTTGCGATGACTTTCCGACTGTAATATACGTTGCGCTTTTCACTTGTGCTCCAGGATTAAATTAAGTTTCTAATTATAAATGGAAAAATTATTCACGAGGATATAATCAGGGGTATAACTTTTTTACTGATTGAAGTCGTATACCTTTTCTATAAGTGAGACACTACTTCATCAAGGTCTGTGAGAAAGGGAAGAGGTGGGAAGCGGTGGGGGATGATTCAAAAGCTCGATAATGGTATATCCAAAGTTAACCACGAAAATTGTGGACGGGGTAGTTCTTTCCGCTGGAAAGTTTTCCGCGTTCCGGTCACGTCTCATTTTTCTTTTTCCCTTCTCTCTCTCTCTTTCTCTCTTTCTCTCTTCCTCGCTTTCTCTTTCTTCGTGAGGGATTCGGTTTCTACTATATAATCGTCTTTTCGCTACGGCCGTGATTAAGTTCTCTTTCTCCTAGGCCAAGGAGGGTGTGAGATGGGTGAAATCTTTTGGTGAGTCCATCGAAGAAACACAAAGAAAGCGTGCACGTCGATGGAGCAGTAAAACCAGGGAACCTAAGGAGGTAAGAGGGAAAAGGGGCGAAAGAAAAGGAAGGAGTCTATGGACTATGCCTTCTCGTGAACCCCGTAGAAAGGGCAAGACGAGAAGAGGGTTTTAGACGTCGAAGAGGTAGTTAGGGGAGGAGACAAACGAGATTGAGAGAGGAGTTGGGTTCCTGTGCAGGCGAGA